>PVHP010037914.1:0-17131 GCA_004024765.1 Zapus hudsonius | reverse complement strand
GAGCAGTGGTGAGAGTGGGCAGCCTTGTCTTGTTCCTGAATTGAGTGGGAACTCCTTGAGTCGTTCCCCATTGAGTATGATCTGTGCTTTAGGAGTTTTGTAAATTGTCTTTATTAAGTTGAGGAATAGGCCATCTATGCCTATTCTTTCGAGAGCTTTGAACATGAAGAGGTGTTGAATTTTGTCAAAAGCCTTCTCCGCATCTATTGAGATAACCATGTGCCTTTTGTGTTTGAGCCGATTAATGTGATGCATCACATTTATCGACTTGCGTATGTTGAACCATCCCTGCATCTCTGGGATAAAGCCAACTTGTTCAGGGAGGATAATATTTTTGATATAGCGTTGTATCTGGTTTGCTAGGACTTTGTTCAGGACTTTTGCATCTAAGTTCATCAGAGATATTGGTCTTTAGTACTCTTTTCTTGTTGCATCTTTGCCTGGTTTGGGGATTAGGGCAATGATAGCTTCATAATTGGTGTTTGGTAGCCTTCCCTCTTCATCTATGCTTCTAACAAGTTTCAGAAAGAGTGGTTTTAGCTCTGTGATGAAGGCTTGGTAGAATTCAGCTATAAAACCATCTGGTCCTGGGCTTTTCCTTTTGGGAAGGTTTTTGATTACATCTTCAATCTCAGCGGATGTGATAGGTTTATTTAGTGCTTTTATCTTCTCTGGGTTAAACTTTGGCAGTTGGAAGGTGTCCAAATACTTATCCATTTCTTCCAGGTTCTCTAATTTTGTGGAGTAGAGGTTTTGGAAGTATGACCTGATGATTCTTCCAATGTCTTCAGGATCTGTTGTGATCGCAACATTGTCCTTACTGATTTTGTTGATTTGGGCTTTCTCATTTCTTCGTTTGATTTGATTGGCAAGGGGTTTGTTGATTTTATTAACTCTTTCAAAGAACCAACTCTTTGATTAATCTATTTTTTAATTGTTTTCTTTATTTCCAATTCATCAATCTCAGCTCTGATATTAATTATTTTATTTTATCTTGAGCTCCTCGGATTAACTTTTTACATCTGTTCCAAATGCTTTTAGGTGGGTGGTTAGGCTATTGATTTGAGACCTCTCTGTCTTTTATATGAAGACATTTAGCGCAATGAACTTTCCCCTCAGGACTGCCTTCATTGTGTCCCATAAATTCTGATATGATGTGTTATCATCATCATTTAATACTAGGAAATTCTGAATTTTCTGCTTTATTTCTTGGATGACCCAATCATTTTCTAGGAGCGAATTATTTAGTCGCCAATACTTTGTGTATTTTCTGGATCCTCTTCCACTGTTAACTTCTAACTTTAATGCACTATTGTCTGATATTATGCAAGGAACTATATCAATCTTCCTGAATTTGTTTTGGGAGGATTTGTGACATAAGATGTGATCAGTTTTAGAAAACGTCCCATGTGCTGATGAGAAGAATGTATATTCTGTGTCTTTGGGGTAGAACGTTCTGTAAATATCTGTTATCCCCAGCTGGTCAATGGTGTCATTAAGCTCTATTATGTCCCTCCTGATCTTCTGTTTGGTTGATCTGTCTAGAGCTGATAGAGGTGTATTAAAATCTCCTAAGATGATGGAATTAGACTCTTTCTGTTTTATTTTTTAGTAGGGTTTCCTTTACGAACTATGTTGCACCCGAATTTGGTGCATATATGTTAATGATGGTGATATCTTCCTGCTGGATCATTCCTTTGATGAGTAAGAAGTGACCTTCCTTATCCTTTTTAATTTATATTGGTGTAAAGTCTATTTTGTCAGAGATTAATGTAGCCACACCTGCTTTCTTTTTACTTCCACATGCCTGTTAAACTGTTTTCCATCCTTTTACTCTAAGGAGGTTTCTGTCTTTAGAAGTAAGGTGTGTTTCCTGAAGGCAGCAGATGGAGGGGTCCATTTTTCTGATCCACCCTGCAAGTCTGTGTCTTTTTATAGGGGAGTTAAGTCCATTAATATTCAGTGACATAACTTTGAGGTTTGCTTTAAGCCCTGCCATGATGAAGAGGTAATGGGGGTTGGTTTCTCTGCTGCTGTTATTAGTGCACTGAATGGAATTGTTGTGTCTGGTCTCTGGTACTCTTCTGAGGTAGATTTCTTGTTTCTTCTGTGTGGGTTATCTCTTGCAGGATCTTCTGCAATTTTGGCTTTGTGTTCAAATAGTTGTAGAGCTGGTTTACTTCATGGAACACTTTCACTTCTCCGTCAATCATGAGGGATAGCTTTGCTGGGTTGCATAGTCTAGGTTGAAAGCCATATTTCTTTAGGCCCTGAAAAGCATTATTCCAAGCCCGTCTGACTTTCATGGTTTCTAATGAGAAGTCTGAGGTAAGTCTGATGCCTTTTCCTCTGTTAGTTACGGTTTGCTTTTCTCTAGTAGCTTTGAGTGTTTTCTCTTTGCTTTCTATGTTAGGCATCTTTATTAAGATGTGTCTTGTAGAGTTCCTCTTCATGTCCTGTCTGTTTGGAGTCCTCTGGGCCCCTTGAAAGTTGAGTGGGCTTTCTCTTGTTAGATATGAAAAGTTTTCTTGAATAATTCTGTTGAAGATATTTCCTATGCCCTTAGCCTGGGCTTCTTCTCCCTCTGGGATCCCCATGATTCTAATTTTGAGTCTCTTTATGGTATCCCATAGATCCCTCAAATTTTGCTCACTGGATTTCTTGAATTTATTGAAACCTTTGACATCCTTATTAATTCCTTCTTACTTGTCTTCAACTTCTGAAATTCTGTCCTCCAGATTGTCAACTCTGGGACTGATTGATTCAAGGGAGGTTTTTAACATCTCCTTTTCATTATTTGTTTCTGCTATAATTTTGTTTATAGTCTCCATTTCTTTGGTGAGATCCAATTTCCAATCTATTTTTTTTTTTTTTGCTTGGGATTCCTGATAATCATTTTTAAGTTTTTTTAAGTCCTCATAAAATTTAATCAATTGATTGTCTAGCTCCTCTCTTAGTTGATTAATCTTTAATTCACTTAGTGTGTTTCTGAATTCATTCATATTTCTCTCCATTAAATTCAGTCTGGAGTCTATGCTTGAGTTAGATAGCTTCATCTCATTCATGTCTTTTCTCATAATTTCCATATCAGCCGTTAGCTGCTTCATATTTGCACTGTAGTTGTGGTCAGGAGTCATATTATTCTCTCTTTGCGATTGTGTATGTGCTGCCTCTACCTCTTTTCCACTTTCCTGTTCCATAATGGGACTAGGGTCCCTGGGTTGGGGAGTTCCGTCTTTGATCTGTGGGGTTTTTTTCCTTTGATTTCTTTCCATGTCTAGATAGGGGTGTGGGACTCAGGCACCCTGGAGAGTGCTGTTCAGCCCGCTTTGCTTCCAGTGGAAGGATCACGATGTTTGATCTTAAACAGAGGTCTTTCCTGTTGGGGTGTTCTGTCCCCAGAGAGGCTTAGATCTTTACCCGTCTGGATCCCTCTGTATGTGACTGTTTAGTCTTAGAGCTACCTCATAGGCCCCTGTCCCCTGTTGGTATGCTGCAGTAGAAACAGTCCCAGCACCCCGAACTAGCCCAGTGTTTTCCCACCTGACTGTGCCCTCCTGTGAGTGGCACTTGGTCCCCGGTGCCCGCTGAAGCCACCTTTGCCCTCCCACCACTGGCAGAGGTTCCCAGGTGCCTGACGCCTGGCCCTGCCCAGCAGCTGCAGTCTGGAGTGGGCTCCCGGAACCGAGCTAGTTCAGTTTGCCCGAGGAGCACGTCTGCCTGTATGTGGTGGGGGGGGGTCTCAGGGAGAAGTGCACCCAAGAATCTCTGGAGGCTGGAGGAAGGGGGCCCCCGGGAGGGAGAGGTGCTCAGCCAGCAAGGGCTGACAATGTTGCTTGCAGGAGACAATGCCGCTGTTGGGAGCTTGGGGTGGGGGAAGGGCGGCTCTCTGTTCCTCTGCGGAGCAGAAAGCCGCTGGGGAGTTCTTTCCCCCGGGCTGGTGCGGGAGTTGGGGAGACAGTAGGTTTGGGTTCAGGGCCAGCTGGGTTCCAGGGTTTGGATCCCAGCTGGAGAATCAAACCTTTACGAAGAGAGTCCTGGCAAGGCTGCTACTCATCTGCCATCATGCTTTGCCCCCTCCAATACTCTTATCTTATTAAATTGAATGAATTCAATGAGGCAGGAACCAGTGCACTGGATTTGGTAGATAGATTAGAAGAAGCAGTAGCCGCCAGCCATCTTAGTACCATTTTCTTTTAAAAATGCATATTCATGAATTTGTTATTTTTGTAGATAAGATAAAGCTTTTAAGATGATATTAGCCATATTTTAGGAGGCTCCCCTGAAGAATGAATATTGTTTTCTCCTTGTCAAACTTTGATACTTAATTGATTAATAGCACTGGCAATTTGACTAAAGTCTCTTCCACTGATGTGGAATTCTCATTCTTGAGTCAACATATTGTCACTCATTCCAGCTTGCATCTTTTTCTGGGGCCACTGACTGAGATTCTAGCCTTTACCATTCTCTGAGGAACTAAGAAAGTGGATGCCCCACAGGGTCTAAGCAAGGTTACTCATGGTACATTGACAATACCTCAGTTATCTTGAATGCAGATCCTAATGAACACAGAAAACCAAAGTTCAGATAATTATTTTTTAAAGCAATCTAATAGAAATTTAAGGTGTTGGATTGCATAATTATGATTATTGAAAGTATGCTGGGGATGCAACTGAACTGTGAACAGATAAATCTAAATCACAAAAACCACATGGTTATTTCAATCAATGCAGAGAAAGCCTGTGACAATATTCAATATCACTTCATGATCAAAGCACTTGAGAGACTTGGTATAGAGGGCTTATTCGTCAACATAATAAAGGCCATATACAAAACTTCTAAAGCCCAAATAATATTCAATGGGGAAAGACTCAAGTAGTTCCTACTAAATTTTGGAACAAGACAAGGGTGTCCACTTTCACCACTGCTCCTCAACATAGTACTTGAAGTCCTAGCCCAAGCAATAAGACAGAAGAAAGACATAAAAGGGATACAAATTAGAAAGGAAGAAGTGAAACTAACCCCTTTTGCAGATGACACAATCTTATATATAACATACCTGAAGGTCAGTACCACTAAACTACTGAAGATGATTAACTCCATCAGAAAAATGGCAGGATACAAAATTAACAAAAAATCAGCAGCCTACTTGTATGCAAATGACTGGAATACAGAAAGATCAATCATCAAGAGTCCCATTTTCAATAGCCTCCAAAAAATACTTGGAATAACACTAACCAAGGATATGAAAGTCTTTTATAATGAAAACATAAAAACACTTAAGAAGGAAACTGAGGGTGATATGAAAAGATGGAAAGATCTTCTGTGCTCCTGGATAGGTAGAATTAATAGTGTAAAAATGGCAATTCCTCCAAAAGCAATATAGAGATTCAATGCCATGTCAATAAAAATGCCAGCACCATTCTTTGTAGACACAGAAAAAGCAATTTCAAGATTTATTTGGAATGGCAAAAGTATATCCAAAACTATCCTTAGTAAAAAATGCTCATCAGGTGGTATCACCATACCCTATCTAAAGATATATTACAAAGAGATAGTAACAAAATCAGCATGGTACTGGCTTAAAAATTGTCATATAGACCAATGGAACTGAATTGAAGACCCTGAGCTAAGTTCAAGCAACTATATTTACTTAATATTTGACAAAGATGTGAACAATGTTAACTGGAGTAAAGATAGAATCTTAAACAAATGGTCCTAGACAAATTTGGTAAATACTTGTAAAAAAAATAGACCCACTCCTCTCATCATGCACAAAAATCAACTCCAAATGGATCAAAGACCTCAATTTAAGACCTCTGAAAACCTTGGAAAAAATAGGGGTACTCTCTACAAGATAAGAATAGGGAAAAACTTCCTAGACAAACCTCCAGTAGACCAGGAAGTACATCAAACACATAACCAATGGGATATAATCAAGTTAAAAAGCTTAAGAATAGGCAAAAATACCATACTCAAAGCCAACAGACCACCATCAACCTGGGAGTCAATGTTTGCCAGCTACAACATAGATAGAATTAGATGAACTAGAATTTACAAAAAACTCAAAAAAATTAAACAATAAAATATCAAACAGCCCTCACCCAAATGGAGCACTTTACTCAACAGGAAATTCTCAGAGGAGGAAATACAAGTGGCCAACTCTCATTTAAAAAATGCTCAATGTAATTAATCAGAGAAATGCAAATCAAAACAACAATGAGATTCAACCTCACTCCAGTCAGAATGACAATCATTAAAAAAATCTACCAACAATAGATGTTGGCAAAAATGTGGGGAAAAAGGAATACTCGTCCATTGCTGGTTTGAATGCAAACTGGTACAACCAATATGGAAATCAGTATGGAAGCTTCCTAACAGGATGGATATAGAGCTACCAGTTGACCCAGCAATCCCTCTACTGGGCATCTACCCTCAGGAATCTTTGTTTTAGTACAGAGACATCTTCACAACCATGTTTATAGCAGCTAAATTCATAAAAGCTAAGAACTGGACAAACTTAAATGCCCATCTCTGGATGACTGGATATCAAAAATGTTGTACATATGCACCATGAAATTCTACTCAGCAGTTAGGAAAAATGATATAATGAAATTAAAAGAAATGTGGACGGACTTGAAACAGATCAAATTTAGTGAGCTCATACAAGAACAGAGAGACAAATGCCACTTATTTTCCCTCACCTGTGGCTCCTAATCAGAATCTGCTTGAAAGTAAGCAAACCTGACATGTGATTCAGGAAACAAAGGGGATGGGAGGTACTGGGGCTGGGGGGGTGGAAGAGTGGGGGAGATTTACATTAATCTAAACTTACAATAAATTGACTCCATAGAATCCTTCTTTCTGTACAAGTTCTTGAGGTAGCTGAGGGTATTGTATGGTACCAAGGGCCCCGAAGAGTGTGGGTGGAAGCATAAGTCTAGGACAAATGTCTGTGACCTTTGGCTCCCTGTCCCAGTAATTAGTTATTGCAGACAATACACTATTGTTCAAAGTGACCTAAAATAAGACAAGCTTTTGTCACACCTTAGGCAAAAGATAAGACCTTATTGCTGAAGATTTCATAGACTGTTGTCACACAACACTGAGAGACCCTGCTGAATCCAGAAATGAAACCAGCTCCCAAATGGGTAGCTTGTGTAATGCCAGAAGGCACTGCACAAGCTGTCAGGGGAACCAGACCAAGAATATTCCAGGAATGCATGGGACATCCTGAAGCTACACTGACTGGTGGCTTGAGAATGCTGAACACACTTCTATGTGCCACAGACTAGCAAGATAGGAAGTACCCATCTGTGCAATAGTGTTGCTCGAACTATGTGGGTAATCAATAGCTGGATAATTGGCTTTGAGATCCATTCAGTGAAGCTGGCTTAATTCCACAGATCAATATCAGAGAGACACCACCAACATACCATAAAGCATGGACAGCCAGAGCTCTAACTGCTCTGAGTATACCTTCAGGGTTGACTATAAGATCTACCCCCAGGAATATCTCTTCCCCAGCTGGGCTCTTTCTTCTGGTTAATCAAGTTGCAAGGGTCAATACAAGTGAAAAATGCCTGATTCTGTGGGGCCATACACTCAAACTACCACATTCTGACCCTAGCCTCCATAGACTCGTGATCATTTCACAGTACAAATTGCATTCAGACTAACTTCAAAGGTCCCCATAGTCTTTACAAACTTTAAAACTATGCAAAAGTCCCAAATTTCATCTGAGATTTAAGATTGCCTCTTAACTGTGAGTCTTATAAGATCAAAACAGAAGTGATTACTTTTGTCACATAATTGTACATAGTATACATTTCCATTTTAAAGAGGCATAACAAGGAGAGGCTGGACCAATGCAAATAATAACCAGTAAGTAAACAGGTCCAACATCTTTATCTAGTGAGCAATGTCTCTGGGATCCAATTCAGCCCCATCAACTGACATCCTTTCCACAGTCCTGGTAAACCCCATAACATCCTTGGTTCTACACTGTAAACCAGGGTCTATTTTCAAAGCTCCATATAATAACCTTATTTCATCGTCTATACAGGGATTTTAATCCTGTTTCCAATTCTGTATCTGAGCAGCAGATTGTGGAACTGGTTTGTCTTCATATAATGGCATTACTGGGCCTCTACACAGGGATTTATCACTGCTTCATATTCCTGGAATCACGTGTACTTCATGACCCCCTTCCCTACCTTTTGTTCATGTTTCCTAAAAAACACCAGGATTTGAAGCATACAGGTTTCCTCTTTCCAAAAGTCTCAGAATAAATTCGCCATACTCATAGTAGTCATTGATATAACCTGAAATGATCCCTGAGGAATATAGTTCACAAAGTTCATATGTTCCTTACAAAACAATTAGTGTAGAAATGACCCATTCACTCATCAAGGGCTACTAGGCCCCATATGTAAATAAATGACCAAGATTTTTAAATGTTAATTTGAAAACTAAAAAATAAATTGGCCTTTATTTACAATTAATGGTATAGTTCAAATTTTTTCTAGAGGTAAACACTGAATAACCATGGCTCTGGAATAATTCTAACGATGAAAGAATATTTGAGATTTTTTTTTCAAAATTATACTCAGGAGGAAATTATGACAGTGTACTTCATGTCTGTAGTGCAGAAGGATGTATGGCATTTTCCAGCCCTTGATTATTAAATGTGCTATTTACTCATTGTCATGGCAATCCATATCTTAAGATATTTATGCCATTTTTACACCCTAATGTTCAATCCTTTACTGTCTGAATAGATATTGAATGAAACCATGAAAAGTAGCAACTTCCAGGTGGAATAAAATAGAAACTGATATTAAAACCAACAGAAACTAGTGGATATTGAGAAATAACTAGGGAAAAGGAATAAAGGAACATTAAAAGAATACAATTAGCACAAACTCTCTGCAGCAAAATATGACAATTCCCAACTGTTTATTTACTGGTGTCCCATGCATAGTCTCTTTGTGAGGAGGTAAATTGGAATACTGCTCAATAAAATAAATGTCCCTTCTTGTCCTTCTATTCCTAGAGTTTTGCCAGAAGCACAGCTTCTACTTGGGCTGTCCATATAGCAACACAAATTTCTTGTTTTGTTCAACACAGTTAAGTTGGGGTGTTTGTCCTCTGGAGTTCAATTGCTGCTGTGCTCTTTTTAAATAAAATATGCCAAAGTTAAAAAACAATGTGGCCACAGGAGAAGCATTAAATAAAGCAGCACAGCTGAAAGTAAATTAAAAAGTAAACAAATTATGAGCCCAACATGATGCTAATACCCCAATACCTGCTCCTGTACTTTGTGCCATGCCTGCAGGTCAAGTAAATCTTTTGTCAGCCTGATAGTTTCCCTATTCAAATGGGAAAATGAGTCTCCTGTGATGCTACCTGAATGTACCATCACCCTTTACTCTCTCTTTTTTTATTTTTAGCAACTTTTCTCTGGAAGGCCATATTTTCTGTGTCTTCTTTGTAATGGGACATTGATCAGCAGGCTAGTCTATCATGTGCTCATCAGAGAAGAAGAGGGGTATTTGTTGTTTGGGGTGTGTATGTGTGTGCATGTGTTTCTGTGTGTGTGTTGGTTGGTGGCTTTTGAACAATCATTTAAATTATTTGAAATTACCAGGCATGGTGGCAAAATGCCTTTAATCCCAGTTCTCATGAGGCAGAGATAAGAGGATCTCTGTGAGTTTGGTGCCAACCTGGGACTATAGAGTCAGTTCCATGTCAGCCTATGTTAGAATGAGACCCTATTTCAATCATTACATCCTGAAAAAGCAAAATATTATTTAAAAATTATATTCAAAATCAACTATGTCAGAAAACATTCTCTAAAAACTTCAAGAGATCACACACAGGCTAATGCGTTTAATATTATTCTTCTATACCATTCATAACAAAAACCAAATAAACAATTTTATATATGCTCAGACTCAGATGCATGATACAATTATTTATGGCATATATTTGATCTATTTTGTACAATCCTTTCTGCAATTCTAGCTAATATGTATTGAAATTTCCTTTTGATTCAATTTGCTGTTCTCTTAATGGCCCTGATATTCTTTAATTTGATAGGCTCTCAGATATTTGAAAAATTATATGTAACATTAAATTTACCATTTTCACTTTCACATTATTATAACTTGAGATGCACAACAAAAGGTATATTTTCTCTTTATGTCTCATAATTTTCTTTGATATTGTCACATAAATGCCTTCAATTTTTCACATGACCTGTTTGAGATGAAGAATTTATCTCATGCCAAAATGTAAACTACTATGGAAATATCTAAAGCTATAGGAAATTTAATCTTTTGTATCCTTGAAGGAGTTTCGCTTTCTAAAATGTTGCTGAAGATAGCTCTCAATAGATGGTAGAAGAGGGATCAAGGAAGTTTCAGAACATGGGTCAACTGTTGCACGATAGGTCTCAGTAGTGGGTGAGGAAAAATTGTAGCTGACAAATTAGAGAGGAATCTCTTTTATTTAACAATCTTGATTTGAGATAACCTGAAATATATACATAATAAAATCAGGCTCCATGTTTTATTACATAATATATAACATCAGTAAGAAGGAGAGGTCAAAATACTCTGTGCTCTTTGTCAAAAAGAAACACTGATATTCCAACCTGAAAATATCACTAATTGGAATCAGAATGACATAAGACATGCGCACATACTTAAGTTCATAGCATGCATTGAGTTTATGTAAGTTATTTTGCAGTTCTATTTAATGAGTTTAATATTATATTTTCTCTTACTTGGCCTGTGATTGAGTTAGGTAGGCTCTCAAAAGTGATATATTTCATTCTTCTTCAATGTAGTATTCTGGGCATTAAGCACATAGTTGTGTAGTTATCACCATTATCCATCTTTCAATTATTTTCATCTTCCCCAGACTGACCTTCTATACCCATTAGCAAATAATTATTCTTCCCTTCCTTTGGCCCCAGGAAATTCTACATTTAGTCTCCATTAATTTGATTCTTTGAGGTATTTGATGGAAGTGGAATGATAAAATATTTCTATTTCTGTGACTAGCTTATTTAACTTACTACTGCTATCAAAGTCCATCCAGGAAGTAGCATGTACTAGATTTCCATTCCCTTTTAAGAGCCTAAGTCCCATTGTTTTATATACCAAACTTTATTTTTTCATTTGTTAAACAAATTTGGATTGCCCCCACCCTTTGGCTATGGTAAATAATGGCTAATTTGAACATGGATATTCAAATATCTCTTTGAGACCCTACTTTCAGTTTTTTGGATAAATAGTAATTGTATTTATGTTTCTGGTGAAACACTATATGCTGACCACAGTGACTATATCACTTTACATTTTGACAAGCAATACAGGAGCATACAATTTCTCTGTATTATTGTTGTCAACTCTTATGAGAAAGAAAGGCATAAATTGTTTATGAAAGATTTCTTTATTGCTGATTAAACATATAACTAGGGAAAATAGAGATTCAGGCAAACTTGAATACATGATTATGTTTTACATATTTCAAACAAGTTTTAAAGAAAAAAAATCCACAAAAGAGGAAGGAAAAGGATTATATAAGGTATCTGTCAAGAATTGACTATTGTAGACCTTAATAAGCATTGTTGTAAAGGATAGTCTAAGACAATCCCTTTATTGTCTTGAAAGAGATTTCAAAAGTATAGGGCTGATGTGAATGATGCCAAAATAAACATGGGTATGCAGGTATCTCTCTATTTTGTTGTGCTGACTTTGATTTCTTAAACTATTTACTACAGTGTGAGAGTAAGATCATATGGTGATTCTATTTTAAGTTTTATGAGGATTCTCCATATGGATTTTCATAGTGGCTACACTAATTTACATTCTCATCACAGTGTATAAGTATGTTTTCCCTCAATCGTTTTCTTGATCATAACTACTCTGACTGTGGAGATATGGCATATCTTGATGTAGTTTTGATTTGCAATTCTCTGAAGGCTAAGAGTGGTGAAAATTATTTTTTTATTTATTGGCCATTTGTATTTCTTAGGAGAACTTATATATTTACTAATTGTATCATTTATATTTTTAAATTCTTTAACATATTCTGGATTTTAATCCAATCTCAGATGAATAGGTGGGGATTTCTGTTTTTACTTAGTAGGCTGCCTCTTCATTTCATTGATTGTTTCCTTTGTTGTACGGAAGCTTTTTATTTCATACATTCACATTTATTAATTTTTGGTATTCATTTGATGGAAAACTGGAGTCCTAGTGAGAAGGTTTTTGCCTCTGCATATATGTTAATGTTTTTCCCTATGCTTTCCTTCGAAAATTCAAAGTTTCCCATTTTCCATTAAGGTCTTTGTCCCATTTTGAGGTGATATCTGTATAAAGAGAGAGATAGGAATGTAATTTCATTGAGATATCCAGTAATACCAGCACCATTTGTTGAAGATTAGGCATAATTTCATCCTTTGGTGGTTAACTTGTATTTTTAAATTTTATTTTTTTTTATTTTTCTATGTGCCTGTATATACAGACATATGTACATATAAAATGCTAAAATCTAAACCCAAATTTGAAATCTAAATATGACATAATAAGGTATGTAGTGGTTTCATTCAGATGGCCCCCATAATCATAAAGTATTCTGAATGCTAGAACTCCAACTGATGGTAGTTTTGGAATTGGAACCTTGTTGGAGGAATGTTGCTGGGGGCAGATTTATGGGGGTCATAGCCTTCTTTCCCTTGCCAGTTTTTGGCACACCTTCCTGCCGCTCTTTGCAATGCTATGGTGGAGGTGATGTTCACTTTCAGTTCATGCCTTCATTTTCCCTGCAATTATGGAGCTTCCCCTTGAGTCTGTATGTCAAAATAAACCCATTCTTCCATAATGTCCTTTTGGTTGGGTTCTTCGTAACAGCAATGAGAAAGCTAACTGTAACAAGGTATGAGTGGGTAACAATTTGACAAGGGTAGAATTGTGATAACTGGTCTTAATTTTCAATTTGGGATGTGGAATAATTTAATAGATACATATCTGTGAGGATATTTCCACAGATAATTAACAAGTGGGGAAGATCCACCCTTAATGTTGATAGTACTTTCCAAAGGATAGCCCAATATTAAGATGTCCAAGAAAAAAAATCAGTGACACATTCCTGCTTTCTCTTTTTCCTGAGAATATGTATTTGCTGCTGCTGCTCCTGCTGCTGCTGCTGCTGCTATTGCTGTCATCAGATTCCAGCTTCTTCAGCCTTGCAGTGTGTACTGAATACCAGTTCATCTCCTAGAATATGCCAGGGCTTTAGCACTGGATTCAAACTGCTACACATTTGGATTTGTGGACTGAAAAGCTACAGGATTCTTTGCATTTCCAGTGGTCAGATGTCCATTATTGAACTACCCAACCCTCATACCTTATGCCAATCTAATAAATATTCTTTCATGATATCATATGTATCATGAAAGCTGACCTCCAACTCACTATGTAGCTGAAAATGACCTTGAACTCCTGATTCTCATACATCTACCTTCACAATGTGTACCATTACACCCAGCATAGTAATGTACATTCATTTGCCAATGTTTTAAAATATTGAAGTCCAACTCATTTTTTAAAAATTTTAGCACCATATCCAGAAAACCATTTCCAAAGGCCAGTCAAAGAAGCTTTTCTTGCATAACAGTTTTATATTTTAAGATCTATGTTTAGGGTTTTTTTTTTGAGCTAATGTTCACATATGGTTTGCCTCTCATGAACTCCATTTGAAAAAAAATATTTTCAAATAGTCTGTTTTAATACATGGTATACACTGAATCACATACCTCATACACTTATTCTTCAAAATTGTATATTCAATTAGGCACCAAATATCTCAATTTTAGAAACATGTAGACATAATGAACCAAGCTTGTCATGTGGATGACGTGGATTGGAAAACCATCATGATTTAATCTAAGGCAATATATATAAACTCTGTACTATACTCATATATCCTTTTTTGCCAAGATACACCATGGGCTGACTAGCACAGGATAGCCATGAATGTGGTCCAAAACAAAATTGTAAACTTCTTTAAAGCCTTATGAGTTATGTTTGAATTTTTTAATATCTCTTCTGCCATATTCTAGAGTATGAACTTTGTATGTGATAATGTTGTCTCCTCTCCTTTCCTCTCCTCTCTCTTTGAAATGCCAAAAGTTTAAACACACCTGATATGTGAATAGCTTTATGAAAGGTAAGCAGCAGGAAAAGGTTTAGTCTTATGTAATACCCTAAGCACAACAAATAATCTTGCTCCTAAGGTATGGATGAAAGGGAAAAATGACATAAAATCAAGAAGAGAAGAACTATTTCTGGAGATTAGAATCAGAATAAAGGTTCAAGAGGTAGGTAGCTATGGACATCATAAGCAACATGGTGGCAACACTTTGAGAGGCCAAAGCAACTCAGATGGGTTGGATACGTGATGAAAGTAAGGTAGCTGAATCTTAGGAGCATGACCTCCCCAAATCTCTATGCTACAAGTGTGACATTGAGGCAGCATAATGGAAGAACTTAATGGGGAATGAAGTTATTTATCACTATGGGCAGCACTCAGTAGAAATGATTATAAACCAACATTTTAAAACCAAATGCTTAATACAACAAAGACCACATATGCATATAACATATTTCCAAGCCTTAGGAATAGTTTTTTTTTTAAATGGAAGTAAAATCCATCTCATAGGAAATTGGTGAAGACAAAGTAACAAATGTAAGAAGGGTACTTGCTTGTGTCAAATAATGCTTATCTTTGCCCTTGGCATTACCTCTTATATCCTGAAAGATTTTCAAATTGTTATTTTTTTCCTAAGAAAATAAAAAAAATGCTTTGCATTTCCAGGCTAACCTATGTAACTAATTCATATGGAATTTAGTCTGCAAGAGAAATTTTTGTTCTTAGTACAGACACATTTACTTTTATCTATAAATAAATATTATATGCTGTAACATTTTTCTTCTTTATTTTTCAAGAATTTTGCATAACCACTCATAATTATATTTGCTTCAGAGAATCTTTGAAATGTTTGCTACTCTCTCTCTCTCTCTATATATATATATATATACATATATATAATTTGTTTTATTTTCAAAATATACCAAGATACCTTTTATTGTTAGTTTATTTAAGTCATTTCTGGAAATAATTGATAAATGCATATATATATCTAGATTATTTTGATGTCCTGAGTATTGATCCTAGGGTTTTACCTATGGTAGGCCCTGTACCACTGAAGTATATCCATAGGCCAAAAACCATAAATATATTGACAACACTAATCATAAATATGGCTGAATTTGAAGTTAAATAGGTCAAGTGGAAACTGGGAATATTACATACTTGAAATTAATAATTATTTTTAAGATGGAGGAATGGATAAGAAAACTATGGTATATTTACACGATGAAATTCTATTCAGCTGAAAGGAAAATGCCATATTGAAATTTTGAGAAAAATGGTCTGACTTGGAGCAGGTCCTACTAAGCCATCTCTTAAAAGAACAGAGAGCCAAATGCTGCATATTCTCTCTCATATGTGGTCCTTAACTAAGCTAACCACAAAATCTATGCAGACCAGTAGAAGGAAGTGAGAGGTTATGAATGAGGGGTAAGGGATAGGGTGGAGGGGAATGACTTAAGCATGAAGCTAAACTAAAATGGGTTCAAAATCATAAAGTCCTCACTTACATACTGTAACCTATTTAGCAAGTAGTGGGCGTCATCTGGCAAGAGGGGCTGTGAATACAAGGAGAGAGTGTAAGCCTGTGAAAAATTGATCAGTCTGGCAACTCCTGGTCCCAGTCATCAGCTCCTTCCCTCACTGAACTATTGACCAAAATGAAACATGAAGTCCCAAAAACAAGACAAGATTCTGTCAAAGCTCTTGAATGCCCACACCAGGCCTGAGGTAGGATCCTATTTTTGAAGAAACCACACAAAGCCATCTAACAGCATTGAGACACTCTACAAGAACCAGAAGGGAAACCATCCCCAAGATGGTCATTAGTGCAGTGCTAGAAGGCACTGCATAAGCTGCTAGGAGAAGCTAGTCAATGACAGCTGGAACAAACAGAGACCACTGGCATAAAACTCAGTTTGCTGCCATGAGTAGGCTGACCACACTTCCTACTAGGAGAGAACAGTGAACCAAGAAAGGAGCACTTGTTCAATGGAGGAGCCAAAGCCTGGGGGAAGCAATCAACAGCTTTTAAATTTGGCCAAATAATCCACACAGTGAGGGGGATCCCTTCCTTAACTGGAAGTGGGGACTTAGGGCGATATGCACTGGGAGCCGGACTCTTGGGTCCCCAAGGAAAGTTGCACTATGCCAGCGATTGACAGAAAGGCTACTAAAAATAGAATCTAGCTAATTCAGAAATGTGTAACTCAGTTAACCTATACTGATCTCTGTAGGACCCAGCCTGGCTGTATATCTGAGAGCTAAGTTTTAATAATGCATCCGGATGAGAGCCCGAGCAGGGTAGCTCATACCTTTGTTCCTAGCATACCTGTGCCCCCCAGGAGGCAGGGGGGATGGCTGACAGCCCTAAATCCTGTTTACAAGTGCTAATAAGTTTTACTCCTGCTGGCTGAGTTTTTGTAGCTGTGTTCCTGTTTACTGAGCCCCCTTTGTGTAAGAGATAAGGCAATGCAACACATCCCTAGATCATATAAAAGGTTGGATGCTAAAATAAAGTTTGAGATCTGCTTGGACACTTCTCCCAGCTGCATTGATTTTCCAGCCACCGTGCCCACCTTTCCTCAATTGAGCCATGTCTCCTGCTGGCCAGGGAGACAGGCTCATTTAGCAGGTGGCCAGGGACCCGTGCGGTAACCTGGAGAAGTACCCGACATCTGGCACCCGAACAGGGACTTGAAGTCTGGTAATCTCGCTGCTTCTCCCAGTTCTATACTTGTCTGCTTTGTCCGTCTGAGTTTCCAGGGGAGCCCCCTGCTCATCGAGTGCCAATCAGAATCTAGGTGAGTGAGACCCACATTTGGCCAATGGGTAACACAACAGGCAAGTCAGGACCCAGCGCTCAGGGTGCTGTTCTTACGGCAAATATCGGGCCTGGAGGTCTGAG
>PVHP010037913.1:0-17241 GCA_004024765.1 Zapus hudsonius | reverse complement strand
TTTCAATGTAGTGTCTCACTCTAGCCCAAGCTGACCTGGAATTTACTATGTAGTCTCAGGGTGGCCTTGGACTCACGGTGATTCTCCTAACTCTGCCTCCCAGGTCTGGGAGTAAAGGTGTATGCCACCCACACTGGGCTTCTTTCTCTTCTCTTTTCTTATCTTATCTTTTTTTTTTTAAAAGACAGTGTCTTACTCTATAGTTCAGGCTGGTCTCAAACTCATGGTCATCCTCTTGCCTCAACCTCCCAAATTCTGGGATTATAGGAGGAAGCCACCATGCCTCGCTTCCAGGCTCATTTTTGTAGCAGGAGAAGAGCCAGAGAAATTCTGGGACTCTGTGGAGGTCTTCTGGTGACTTTGAGGGGAATGGAAACACCAGATTTGTATCCTGGGTCACACTGTACCTCAGTGTGATAGCTACTTCTCTGCTCTCAGCCCGTCAAGCTGATGCATCCTGTTAGGTTGGAGTCAATTCAACTGGGGTCTCCTGTGGTTACTGCCACGCAGGTGGTCGTACAGGGGCACTGGCCCAGCCAGACCCCAACAATGAGTGGGATTTGGCGTGGAGGACTCAGCTGGGAGCAGGCAGGTAGACCTGCCTCGTGGAGAGGGTTTGCTTTATGTGGCACTGTCTCCTGTTGTCACGCTGTGTCACAAGCTGGGGACTCGGGAAAAAATGCATTTCTTATAGCTCTGAAGTCATGAAGTTCAAGGACGGGGATTCCATCTGGTGAGGGCCTTCTTGCCATGTCATAACATAGGTAGAACATGTAAAAGCTGAGGGCCACCTTTGGCTTAAAAAGCCATCGATCACTTTGTGTACCACCTCATGACCTTTATCCAGATGACCTTCAGAGGACTTGCAAATAATCAGAACATAGGGATTTCGGGGTGTCTTCAAACCATGGTGACACCATGCAGCAGGATTCCCATGTTGCAGGTGACATCTGAGACAGAGACAACTGTAGAAACTCTGGAAGCCAAGTGGCCTTTTGGTGGCACTCTCTGAGCCTGTACAGCTCGGGCTCCCAGGTGGCTCTGTCCAGTCTGGCCTGTCCAGAGCTGGCCACTTCTCGGCAGCCATCAGCATGTCTAGGAGGTGTGTCAGAAGCACGGTCCTGGAAACCCAGGCTTAGGTGACACTCATGCCCTGAAGAGGACATGTGCTTCACTCCTGCCTTTGAGCTCATGAACTTTGAGTGCTCAGAGTTCGATGCATCAAGCCTATGACCTCACTAGTGCTCATTCGACACTCTGACCTCAGTGTCTCCTACCTTCCAGTGCACTGGGACTCTCAGCTGCTGCTAAGGGCCCCACGACCAGGAAGGGAAGAACCAAGGCCACTGCCAGCCTCTCGGGAAAGCCACCACCTCAGAGTGACCCTCAGGAAGAAGTATATCCCAGTCTGGATTCTGTGGCCAATGGTCTCCATCCTGAATTCAGACCTTCTACCCGCCTGGCATCTCCTGACCTCACAGGAGCCTGACCCAGGCAGGACCAGCCTGGCCTCCTAGTAACTCTGGCTGGTAGACTGCACTTCTGGCCTCTGTTCTCAGGACCCCTTACCACTGGGGCTTCCTCTCCCTCACTGACTCTCATACTCTCCTCTTCCATTCCAGAGCCTGCCCCAGGCCCCAAGTTTCAGCTTACAACACTCCCTTCATTCATTAAAATAGGGCAGCTTGGGACCGGGGCATGGTGGCGCACGCCTTTAATCCCAGCACTTGGGAGGCAGAGGTAGGAGGATCACCATGAGTTCAAGGCCACCCTGAGACTACATAGTGAATTCCAGGTCTGCCTGGGATAAAGCAAGACCCTACCTCGAAAAACCAAAAAATAAGGCAGCTTAAGCAGGGCATTGTGGTTCACACCTTTAGTTTCAGCACTCAGGAGGTGAAGGCAGGAGAATCATCGTGAGTTCGAGGCCACCCTGAGACTACATAGTGAGTTCCAGGTCAGCCTGGGCAAGAGTGAGACCCTACCTCGAAAAGTGGGGGGCAGCTTTACTGAGGAATAACTCACATAGCATGTCTCTTCTCTCTCTCTCTCTCTCTCTCTCTCTCTCTCTCTCTCTCTGTCTGTCTGTCTGTCTCTCTCTTTTTTTTGGCTTTTTCGAGGTAGGGTCTCTCTCTGGCCCAAGCTGACCATTCACTATGTAGTCTCAGGATGGCCTTGAACTCAAGGCGATCCTCCTACCTCTGCCTCCCCAGTGCTGGAATTAAAGGCGTGCGCCACCGTGCCAGCCTTCCTTTCAAAGTGTATGTATGACCCATTGGTTTTTAGGAACTTTGCAGATACGTGAAATCA
Source organism: Zapus hudsonius (assembly GCA_004024765.1). Classification (NCBI taxonomy): domain Eukaryota; kingdom Metazoa; phylum Chordata; class Mammalia; order Rodentia; family Dipodidae; genus Zapus; species Zapus hudsonius. The sequence continues at coordinate 14,931 of PVHP010037913.1, read as the reverse complement.
TCACTAATTCAACTTTTCAACTTCTTCATCACCCCCAAGACCCCACATCTGCCAGCTGCTATTTCCCTCCTCCCCTCTCTCCACCCCTGGCTGTTTCCATGGTTTAGCTGATTCTGGGCATTCTGTGAGAATGGGATCATACAGCATGTGGTCTTCTGTGTTTGCCTTCTTTCCCTGACTATCGTGAGTTCAGGTTCATCCACTCTGAGACATGACTCGGTACTCCATTCCTTTTTCGGGCTGAACAATATTCCGTTGCACAGACAGACCACGTTTGTTTATGCGTTCATTTGTGACAGACTGGGGGGTTGTTTCCACTTTGGGCTGCTATGAATAAAACCGTAGGTCTCGTGTAGACAGATGGGCTCGAGTCTTTCCATTGCATACGTAGGAGTGGAATGGCTCTGTCCTGCGGTAGCTCCATGTTCAACTGTTTGAGGAGCCACCACACTTTCCCCACCTTCTTGCCAACTCTTGGTATTTTTCCATTCAAAAGCACAATTTTTGTTGCCATCCCAGGAGCCGCGGCCTGATAGCCCACTGTGGTTTTGATCTCTGTTTTCCAGAGAACCCTTTGACCAAGAACTGCCTGTTCCCACCTTCCTTCCCAGGCCACCACCTTTTGCTCTCTACACAGATCAGCTTTCTTTCTTGTATCCCTTATGAGTGGAGTGACATCACGTCCTGCTTGCCACAGTGTGCTCTGCTGACTCGGCTTCATGCTCAATTCCTCTGTGTCACTGCTGATGATAAGATTCCCTCCTTTAGGGCTGAATAGTATTCCGCCTTGTGCATATGCTATATTTTCTTCATCTACCTATTGATGGGCACTTCGGTTGCCCACATCCTGGAAATCGTGAACAGTGCTGGATGAGCATGGGACTGCAGATGTCCTCAGTCCCCATGGAACTGCTTGGCCAGCCCCACCTACCTCTGCCTCTCTCTGCCTTCCAAACACATGCCCACCTGCAAACCCAGGTCCCTTCCTTGCACATTCTCATAGGAGACTCATGACCCTTGACCTTCCACCTCAGACTCAACCTGGTCTGCACAGCTGCAGATGCTCTGATGGAAGAGAGAGAGAGAGCCAGTACTAGCCACACCATGTGGCTTCCCCTCCCCCAAGGTCACTGTCTTTTGTGTGAGTTTTTCACTTTGAAATAATAATAGTTGTAGAAAAGTAGTATTGATATCCCAGAGTGCTGCCCCCTCTTCACACCCCAGTGGGCTAACAAGTCAGTACCCTGACTTGGTGCACCCCTGTTACAGTCAGCTCCTCTTTGCTGGAGAAGCACCTGACCACAAGCAACTTACAGGAGGAAAGAGGTTTATTTCAGATTTACAGAGTCCAGGAGAACACCATAAATAGTGGAAGAAGCTGGCTCACTTCCATAAATCCAAGCAGAGAGACATCACCAAACAGCCAGCAAACACCAACACCAGCAATCACAAGCCACCAGAGAGCTCCAAACTGCTCTGAACACACCTAGTAGGACCCCCAAACACACCTTAGGGCTGGACTCCAAAATCTACCCCCAGTGTCAGGCCCCCTACAGCAGGGATCTGCCTCCTAGGGCCTCAAGTCTAACGTACGTGGGCTGTACTGACCCATCCTCAGCACCGAGCCTGGGTGGGCTGGGGGCCTCCGTCTGGGAAGAGGACACCAGGAGCATGTTGGGAGAAAGAAAGGGAAGGGGGAAGAAGGGAGACCCCCACTGGCATCCGAAGGTGGTCCTGAAGCTGAGTGTAGGCACAGGATGGGAGGTGAGAGGCGGGGCTGGCCTGGCAGGCTGGAGAGAAGGACCAAGTTCATCATGCCTGGGCATAGAATAGCCAGAGCTAGTGGCCTCCAGGGACAGTTGGATGGCACTTTGAGCTGCAGACATGATGCCCTATTGACCTGAATTGCCCCAGTGTGGATGTGGTCAGTGACACACTCTCCAGGCTGTGACACAGAGGAGCAAGGGCTTGTGGCTTGTGCCTGCAGACTGAACTAAGGCTGGGCTGTGTGAAGTCCTCCCGCTGTGGCGAAGGCCCTGTAATTTTCCTGCTCTGTGGGCAGGAAGCTCCAGCCACGGAGAGAGGCTGTGCCTATGAGGCTCTGGCTGGGGACACCGCAGCCCTCGAGGTGGCTTTGTGCAGACACAGCAAGGCAGTGGGTGACTTCACTCTCAAAGCATCCCTTCCCACCAGCCTGGGCTGAGATCCCCTTGTTTGGTTCTCTTGGTGCCCTAAACAGGCTTTGGGATCTCCAGAGGGTCTGGGCTAGGACCCTTGTCTCCCTCTGCGCCTTCTATAGCTCCTGGTGCCTGGTTCTCTGCCTCCTGACTCCACAAGGCTCCTGTGGAGATCTGTCACTCTCAGCCTCAGGGCCCTCTTGCTACAGGAAGTGAGCCATGTCGCTGTTCATAGCACTTAAGACTGGATGACAAAAGCCAGGCGTGGTGGCACACGCCTTTAATCCCAGCACTTGGGAGGCAGAGGTAGGAGGATCGCCATGAGTTCAAGGCCACCCTGAGACTACATGGTTAATTCCAGGTCAGCCTGGACTAGAGTGAGACCCTACCTCGAAAAAACAACAACAAAAAAAAAAAACAAAAAAAAAAACAAAACTGGATGACAGACCTCATGGCATTTTGAGGAGATCACATCCCACAATCCCACAGGACAGCAAGAGGTTTGGCTTGGGGGGGGGTACCACTAGACAGTGTTCCAGTGCCTGTAGAGAGTCACATACTTAAGACACAGTGTCATTCTTATAAAAACAAAATTGGAACTGTACCTGTGTTCATCCAAGAATATCCAGAGTGTGACAGATTAGGGTGACCGGGACCCAAAGGTAACCAGGAGTGTCGTGACCCCCTCTCTTTGAGTGGGAGGTGTCTCTTACTAGAGTTCAAACCTAATCCTGAAACTGATTGGTCAAAGCCAGACCCACCAGCTGATTCCCTGGCTCACCTGGGCCAGAGAATGTAGTTACCTAGAGGAGGAAGGGTTTTTCTCTTTTCCTTCATGGCTGCCCAGCAGAGAGACATCTGAATCTCCAGGCCTAGGTAAGGCCCCTCACCACAGGCACCAGGGCTGTGGTGAGGGGGGCAGGGGCTTCTTTCCCAATCCCTCATGGTGGGAGCCCTCTTATATCTTCCCTTCTTTCTCTTGTTTGGCTGCCCAGCACAGATTTCATAGACTTGTGGTTAAAACCTCCCCCATGTGCTCCATCCTCACTAGTGACTGAAGATCTCTGTAACTTCTCCTTTCTTTTAAAATAATATCTCCCACTATATTTTATCCTCTGGCAGTCTATAATTTTAATTCTTTAATTTGATAGAACAAAAATATGGGTACTCTTAAGTTTTAAGGTGCACAGGAATTATCTGGGAACCCCAGCTTTCCCGTTACAAGAGGAAAAATTCCAGTGTACATGCAGTTGGGGGTGTAAGCATCCATCATTGCTATAGGGCCGTGTGTATGCACATGTGTGCATGTGTATTGTGTGCTTGTGTTGTTTTAATAAAAAAAGAAAAAGGAACTGGTCTGAGTCAGGCTGGAGTTTTCCCAGGGCTGCTTCTGTTCCCCAGCGTGGGGGGGGGGGCTGGAAAGAGGCGCTCAGGGCACCAATCCAGGGTGGCGGGTGGAGGCGTGTCCAGCCAAACCACTCCAGGTCATTGCTCTGGTGCCCACTCCATATCAGCTGTATGGCCCCGGTGGCAGCAGCAGGTCCGATGGCTGCGGGGGACCCGAAACCGGGCACCCATAGAGGCATGTCCGTGGGCCCTAGAGCCACAGCTCTGTGTATGTTCAGCTCTGGAAGCACGGTTCCCCATGTGTTACAGCGCAGTCACGGGCAGAGACCTGGCGGGAAAAGCATCCATGGCAAGAAGTCCCATGATAAGAAATCCCAATCTTGGCTGGAGAGATGGCTCAGCAGTTAAGGCACTTGCCTCCAGTGCCTATGGCCCCTGGTTCAATTCCCCAGGTCCCACATAAGCCAGACCCACAAGGTGGCGGCCCTGGTGCTCTCTCTCTCTCTTTCTCTTTCTCTCTCTCTGCTTGAAAATGAATAAATAAAATATTTTTAAAAAAAGAAATCCCAATCTTTTTTTCTTTTCTTTTCTTTTTTTTTCTTTTTGGTTTTTCGAGGTAGGGTCTCGCTCTAGCCCAGGCTGACCTGGAATTCACTATGTAGTCTCAGGGTAGCTTTGAACTCATGATGATCCTCCTACCTCTGCCTCCCAAGTGCTGGGATTAAAGGCGTGTGCCACCACACCTGGCCCCAATCTTTTTTTTTTATTATTGTATGGATTAAATAGAAATTGAGGAGGAGGGAGGGAAAGAAATGGACAACGGAGATTGGCAGAAATCAGCCACCTGTGAATACCTGCTTTGCATGTGGATGTGAGCTTGGGCATGTATCAGATGGTGGGGGTACCTTCTAGGCACTGCTGGGGTGCAAACCTGGGTCTATATGGCATGCTTTTTGGGGGGTTGGGAGTCTCAGAGTTGAGGGTGGAGATAGGGAAACACCTACTGGGGTTAGCCACCAGGGTTTCTGACCTTTACTTCAACACCCTCTTAACCCTTTGTCTTCCGTGCCCTCCTTAAGCAATACCAACATGCTTGAGTGTGTGAATGTATGTGCATATAGGAGGTTCTGTCTGTGTCAATGTGTGTGAGCATATATTCCACCTCTGTGGTCCCTTGCATGCATAGCGTGTGACTTTGTGGTGTGTGTGAACATGCACACATATGCATGTGTAGTACATGTGCAGGTATGCGTTTTTGCATGCATAGTATGTGTGTGTGTGTTGTTCTATCCAGGAGTGGGCCCGTATCCACATGTAATGGGGATTTTGAGGTTTCTTGTCAATATACCAATATGTAAACAAAAAAAAATTTAGGGTACCCTGGATTCTTGTCTTATGATCTTAAAGAATTAAATTCATGGGCTGGAGAGATGGCTCAGTGGTTAAGGCAGTCACTTCCAGAGCCTAAGGACCCTAGTTCAATTCCCCAGTACCCACGTAAGCTGGGATCCAGGAGCATTTATGGAGCGCCACAGTATACACTCAGAACAAAGAGAGACACATTTTCTAGTCTCGATTCAGTTGTCAGCTTTGCAGAGTGCCCTGGACTTGAGCCCATGTGCCCTGTCCAAGTCATAGCTCTGTCATTCCACCAGCCACTGACATCTGAGCTGATACCACAGCTGGGCAGTGCAGTGAGAAGCTGGCCTGGCCAAGACAGGGCTGCCAGAAGGCTCCCAACCAACCACAGCTACGGCTCCTGCGTCCCCCTTTCCCTGTCCCTGTCACTAAGGGCTCTGTCCCCACAGATTCAGGAAATGCCCATATGATGATGTCACTCCAACTCAGTGACACAGCTGCTCCCTGGGGGTGTCAGCCCCTTGTGATAGGATGGAGGGGTGTCCTGCACCAGGAGGGGCGGGGGATGGGTGTCCTCTGCCAGAGGGGCCTGGGGAGGTGTGTCCTGTACCCAGGAGGGGTCTGGGGTGGTGTGTCCTGTACCAGGAGAGGTCTAGGGAGGGGTGTCCCATACTGGAAGGGGTGTCCTGTACCAGAAGGGACCTGGAGAGGGGTGTCCCGCACCAAGAGGGGTCTGGGCCACTGGATTACTCTTACTCTGTCATTTGTCACTTGTCAACTGTCTCTGTTTCTCATGCTGGAAAAAAGGATTTTTTTTTAACTTATGTCTTACTGATGTTGTAATTACCAGTGATCCAGCCAATAATGGAACTTATTTTTGTTGTTGCTATTGTTTTTCTAACCCAGGCTGACCTGGAATCCACTATGTGTCTCAGGCTGGCCTCAAACTCACAGCGATCCTCCTGCCTCTGCCTCCCGAAAGCCGGGACTAGAGACGGCAGAACTCCATTTTCATGCTGAGTAATCAAAGGTGCAGAGTGTGAGGGTTCTCTGAGCAGCACCTCCTGTGGCAGGCTGAATGGTGGTCTGAGAAAGACAAGGCAGTGCCCAGCCACAGCCCCGACCCCTGCTTATTTGGGGGCGTTATACCAATGGGAAGCTAAGAGTGTCTGACCTTCCCAGTGAACCCTAACCCAGTGATGAGGGTCCTCATAGATGCAGGGAGGAGGAGGCGATGCCATAACAGGCAGAGACTGGAGTGAGGCAGCCACAAGCCTTGGAATGCCTGGCAGAGGCAGGAAGTGGGCTCCCCAGAGCCTGCAGAGGGGGGTGCAGCCTGCCCACGCCTCAAAGAGGAGACTTTCTGTTGTTTTAACCCTCTCAGTCTGGGGTCATTTGTTATAACAGCCACAGAGAAGGACTAATGCATGCGATACTACACCAGTCTCTGTAATCATCTGGGTCCTCTCACAGCCAGGTTATGTGCGACTCTACTCTGGGATCTTTGAGAGTGTGTGTGGTGAGAGCAACTGGCAGACCAACACTGTCTTCATCTTTAAAAAACACAATTCCCTAAGACTCCCATTATTTGTTCCCTGAGGTAGGGTCTCATTCTAGCCCAGGCTGACCTGGAACTCACTCTGTAGTCCCAGGCTGGCCTTGAACTCTCAGGGTTCCTCCCTACCTCTGCCTCTTGAGTGTTGGGATTAAAAGTCTATGCCACCACACCTGGCTCATCAGACACCTTTTAGAGAATCTTTTCTGATTGCAAAATATATGTTTATTTCAATGTCCACCCCTCTGCTCATGCCATCGTTTTCCCTGCCAGGATGGAGTCTCCCCTGGAGTCCATAAGCCTAATAAATCCATTCCTCCACAAGTCGCTTTTGTTTGGGTTCTTTCTGCGCAGCAACTAGAAAGCTGACCGCAACAGACTTGGTACCAGGATATGGGGTCTGTTGCTGCTAGAACCATGATCTTTTGTCTTGGGGCTTTTGGAAGTGATCTGCAGGAGGAATGTGGAAGGATTTGAAACGTTGTCCTGAGAGACACCTTGCAGTGCTGTGAGTTCAGCTTGATGGACCACTCTGGTCAGAGTTAAAAGACCTGCATGAAGTAAGAACTATGGACTGTGAGGTTTGGCTTACGAGGTTGAGAAAGAACTTTGCCAGGACTGTGCCAGAAGCAGTTTGCATGAGAGGCTTGCTGCGTTCTGCCTGCCTGTGTCCTGAGAACCTGTGCAGGGTGGCTTTCTGTGGAAATGGACTGATGGGAGCAGATAGAGATGGCACAGAAAGAAAAGAGATCTTTGGATTGAAACTTCTGCTCGTTCAACTGCAATTGTTTGAGAGATGACAACCATTGAGATTGGGCCAGCTGGTCTGCATTGTAACAACAGGAAGAATGTGGACTCTTGGAAGGAATGGGCCTGAATGCTCTGTTCCCCCCTGGATTAACAAGTTGGTAGCCCACCTGGTTCTGTGGAGTAGAACAAATGCAAGAAGAGAGGGTCATTGGATTTGCAACACAGTTTTGTTTTTGAAAAATGACCATCGGCAGTGTGAAGCAGGTGTGCTAGGTTGCCTGCATGGAGGCCGATGAAGCCATAAGGATGAACTATGGGTTGCAATGGAGACCCAGTGAATTTCAGGACTATGGATGGCTGCCAAGGTGAGTTATTAACACTGGAAGTTTTTCCCGGACTGAGTAGCCGAGCTGGAGGGACAGAATCAAATCTCCAAGAGACTGATTAGAATCATTGAACTTGGAGTTAGAGATTGAGGTTTCCCTGCTTGTTTTAAATCTTGTATTGATTCAATCTGTTTTTGCCATGCCTCATGTTTTGCAGTATGAATGTTCTGTGCCATTATGGGTTTATTTTTGGTATTATGGCTCAGTTGAAAGCTGTGGGAAATTAGGCGTTGAGATGAACACATTGTATTTACATCATGTATTATTATTAGTTTGTAGGGGCCAGGGGTGGACTGTCATGGTTTGATCCAGGTGTTCCCCACAAACAAACGAATGTGTTCTGAATGATCGATCCTCAGCTGATGGCAGTTTGGGTTTTACAACCTCGCTAGAGCTGTGTTGTTGGAGGCGGGCTTATGGGGTTATAAGCCAGCTCCCCCTTGCCAGTGTTTGGCACACCTTCCTGCTGCTGTTTCCAGTGCTGTGGCGGAGGTGATGTCCACCCCTCTGCTCATGCCATCATTTTCCCTGCCAGGGTGGAGTCTCCCCTCGAGTCCATAAGCCTAATAAACCCATTCCTCCACAAAAAAATGTTTATTTCATAAATGTTGGAAGATTCAGAGAGAGTTTCATAAGAAACAAAATTGACATTTAATGATGTTGCCTAAAAACAATGGCCATTTTGTTTTTCTTCTAGGTTTGGAATTTGTCCCAATTCTCTCAGGAAATGTAAGGCCGTGTCATAGCCTCTGTGGAGAACGGTTCGGCGGTTTCTTAAATACTAACCACACACATGCGACCCAGCCATTGACTCCTGGACATTGGCCCAGAGGAAGGAAGATGTCCATACCACACCCTGGACATGGAGACCCACACATGACAGCCCACAACATATTCATGTGTAATCACTAATATCTGGCAACAGCCAAATGTGCCCAACCAGTGGGAAACCAGTCTTAGTCTGTCTCCAGGACACTGCAGACCACAGCTACCCCTCAGCAGGGACAGGGGTGGCACAGGAATTTACTGCAACACAGTGAGGCAGACACTCAGAAAGGCCAGCACCCTGCTGTCACTGTTGTACTAAGGTCTGTCCCAGGTAATCATGGGAGAAAGCTAGGTGAAGGGTACGTAGGACATCTCTGCAAATCTATGATCATAATCAAAATAAGAAGTAAAAACAATCTGGGTTGAAAAACTGGAAGTTACCCCACAACGAGCCCGACAACCCAAGTCAGGGTGAAGAAGACAAACACCATGGATACTCAAACCGTTCCAACACAGAAATCTAGAAGCTGCTGAGAGATCAACACTAAAGTAGACTTAAAACTCACCCACCATAGCTCAGGGAACTTTGTGGAAGAGGGGCAGAAATATTATAAGAGCCATGGTGGGGGGAATATCCAGAGGCATTGTCTCCCCGCCCCCAATGCCTGACTGCTGCTTGCACAACACATAGCCTTCCATCCCCATGGATCATTCCAGCAATCCCATTGAGGAGGGCCTACAGAGGAGTGGGGACAGGGAGGAGGGAAACGGAAGTACCAACACATGATTTGTGCATACCAAGTTTCTACTTAATAATAAAATTATATAAAAAACAGAAGTTACTTCGGGTATTGCAAAGAGAATGAAGTCACTCGGAGGACCAAGGACACAAAGGTACCTGAGCAGGGAGCCATGTGCCCCAGAGATAATGGCTGAGGGCAGAGGATCACTAGAGCCTGGGGCTGGTGTCACCGACTGGAACTAGGACCCCAGGACAGGGACAGCGGAGGATTGCCTAGTGTCTTTCCTCATCTGGCCCAGGGCTCCTCTAGACTGAGCCCAGTAAGAGGCCAGTGGGAAGGAAGCCAGAACATGCTCTTCTCTGGCCAGAGGGGAAAGAAGGCAGTATTGGCCAGTGATGACCGCTTGCTTTCTAGAAAATTCTCACAGCATATTCTCCTCCTGTAGGGGCCATCTTGATGCATCTTTGTTGTGCAAAATATTATCTTGAAAAGGGAATTTGTCAAGCTAGGAATGGTGGCTCGTGCACTTGGGAGGCTGAGATAGGAAGACTGTTAGGAGTTCAAGGCCAACTGGGCTACACAGTGAGTTTCAGGTAGAAAGTAAGTTAATAAAAGCCAGGGGTGGCCGGGCATGGTGGCACACGCCTTTAATCCCAGCACTCGGGAGGCAGAGGTAGGAGGATCGCCATGAGTTCGAGGCCAGCCTGAGATTACATAGTGAATTCCAGGTCAGCCTGGACTAGAGTGAGACCCTACCTCGAAAACCAAAAAATAAATAAATATAAAATAAAATAAAAAAATAAAAGCCAGGGGTGGTGTACACCTTTAATCCCAGCACTTGGGAAGCTGAGGTGGAAAGATCACTATGAGCTCAGGATCAGCCTGGGCTACAGAGTTAAGTTCCAGGTCAGCCTGGGCTAGAGTGGCACTCTACCTAAAAAAACAAAACAACAACAACAAACAAAAAACCCTTTAATCCCAGAATTAAGAGGATCACTGTGAGTTCAAGGCCACCCTGAGACTACATAGTGAATTTCAGGTCAGCCTGGGCTAGAGCGAGACCCTACCTCAAAAAACCAAAAACAAACAAACGAAAATATCGAAAAATCAGGGGGCGTTCTAAGTCAAGAAAAGGTTGGGGAATTTGTCACTTCACCTACCTGTACAGGTTTGTGGTACTGGACAGTGTCCTTGGCACTGAGGTCGTGGCAGGGGTTGAGGACAGAGAACCAGGGAAAGCCAGGGCTGCTGTGTATCAGTGTGACTCCTCTCTTCCCTTGGTAACCCCTGGCCAGCAGCTGCTAAGGCTCAGGACCCTCCCACTTGGCAGCCGGCTTGATGGACGCCTCCCTGCAGCCAGCTCTGCTGTCATACGCTGCAACTCATCGTCAGGAAATGCCAACCCATGACTGACTGAGCCTGGAATCCCCTGTCTCTTTCTCTCTCCTGTTTTCTCATTCAGCGCCCCCCCCCCCAGCTCTTTCAGTCACACTTGGAGTCACAGAGTGTCCAGAGTGGTGACAGAGGCAGGAAACATTCAAGCGTCTTCCACATTTTTCTGAGCCACAGTCTCCTCTGTGGTTTGGGTCCCAGATAGGAACCTTCCACCCCCACCTCCAGTTGTCTGTGTCCCCGCAAACTGTCGTCTGGTTTCCTGGAAGGTGCCAGGCTGTCACTACACTGCACCCACAACACTATACTAGCATCACTGCCATTTTGCACCCCAGGTCCTGGCACCCAGGCCTAATACTGGGGCGCCTGTAGAATGTCACAGAAATGACACCCAGTGACCCTTGGCCTGGCCTGTTAAGAGCCCTCCAAAGAGATCTGTGCACCCTGAAATGCTTGCTCCCCCATTCTCAGACCATGAGTTTATAGATGGGGAGTCCAAGGATGAGAGAGAGAGAGAGAGAGAGAGAGAGAGAGAGAGAGAGAGAGAGAGAGATTCTCGACCAGGTATGTACAGTGGCAATTTAGAGATGGCTGAGGGGGTCTTGGAAGTTTGTGACTGTGCGGGGTCTTGTGGGAGTTGAGGATCTCCCCCTGACTGTAGGGGGGACTTGGCCCACACGCACCAGGGAGAATGGCCGGTGACCACCATGGTACAGACACTGGTCAGAAGGAAGTGATGTGTGCCCAGTTCAGTTAATCCAGAGGCTTAATGTTGCAGACATCTTCAGTGATGGCTAGTCCAGGGCGGCTCCCCTGTGGCAGAGGACTGGACTTCTCACAGACTAAGCTTGCGGGGCTCTCTGTCCATCCTTGTGTCTCTGAACACAGAGGATTTTTTTTTCCTGAACTTCCCTCTGAGCTGCTGTGACACTTTTCTTTGGGGGCGGGGTTTCGAGGTAGGGTCTCCGCTCTATCCCAGGCTGACCTGGAATTCACTATGTAGTCTCAGGCTGGCCTTGAACTCACGGTGATCCTCCTACCTCTGCCTCCCAAGTGCTGGGATTAAAGGTGTGCACCACCACGCCCAGCATGCCTGGCTTTTTTTTTTTCTTTGTTTTTTTTTTAAATATTTTATTTATTCATTTTCAAGGAGAGAGAGAGAGAGAGAGAGAGAGAGAGAGAGAGAGAGAGAGTCTGGCTTATGTGGGTCCTGGGGAATTGAACCCAGGGCCTTAGGCACTGGAGGCAAGTGCCTTAACCGCTGAGCCATCTCTCCAGCCCCTTTTTTCTTTGGTTTTGACACTTCTTTTTTTAAAAAATATTTTATTTGGGGCTGGAGAGATTGCTGAGTGGTTAAGGTGCTTGCTTGCAAAGCCTAACGACCTGGCGTGCCTGTTCTGTCTCTCTTCTATCTTTCTGTGCTTACAAATAAATTAATATTAACCAAATTTTTAAAAATATTTTTTACTTACTTATTAGAATGTGAGAGGCAGATAGAGAATGGACACACCACGACCTCTATTCACTTCAAACGAACTCAACCTTGTGCATCTGGCTTTACAGGAGTACTGAGGAATCAAACCTTGGGCTTTGCAGGCAAACACCTTAACCACTGAGCCATCTCTCCAGCCCCGTTAGTTACTTCTTCATTGCTGTGACCAAATGCCTGATAAAAGAAACTTAAGGGAGGAGGGAAGGGTTTATTCCAGCTTACAGGCTACACAGTGCATCATGTCAGGGAAAAAGCAAAGCAGGAGCTTCAGGCAGCTGTTCACGTTCAGCCCACACTGAGGAAGAAGAGAGCATCCATTGCTAGAATTTCGCTACCTTTCTCCTTTTGATCTAGTCCAGGACCTCAATTCATGGAATTGTGCTGCCCCCAGTTAAGACGGATCTTCCCACCTTATTGAACCTAATCAAGGCGTGCCCTGAGGCTAACCTAATCCAGATAATCCTTCACAGCAAGCCCAAAGGCTAGTTTTCCAGGTGATTCTAGATCCTTCCAAATAGACAATGAAATGATCACAGTTGCTTCCTTCCCCTTGTGCTGAGCTATCCCAGGCCTCCAGTGTGGTTGTGTCTGAACATGGGGACAGATGCCAGACCCTTGTAGGCTTAACTGGGGCTCTGATGTCTGATGTCAGTGGTGGTGGGACCCGCTGACTCAGGTGGCTTTTACAGGTGCTTGATGGCTGAGTTATAGCATGGGTCCAGTTCTGCTGGACCTGTCCCCACCACACTGGCTGGAACTGGGCGATACATACAGAACCACTGAGCTTACCACAAGGTCCCTGTCTCTGGGACACAGCCGAGGTCAAGGCCAGTCCAGCCTCGTTGGCACCAGGGTGTGTCTACAATCACTGGCGCTTGGTGACCACTTGGAGGGTCCTCCCTGCTGGTATCTGTGGTCTTCCAGGCTGTCATCTAGCCTGAATTTATCACTTGATGGGCCTTCTCCAGCTGCCAGGAAGGCAGGTCACACATGGAGTTCCCCTGAGGCAGGGTGGTGGAGAGGTGAGGAATGTCGTGACTGATGGGCAAAGGGGTCACTTGCCTTCTTCCTCCTCAGACTACTGGAAACCCAGCCCCAGCCTCCTGGCTGATGGCTTCCCACAGTGTGGTCTCTGACAGTGGAAGCTCTAATCTAGAAAGGCCACCCTGCTTTCTGGAGATGTGGGTCTAGAATCTCTGCTTCCCTTAATGCCCTGCAAGTCCAAGCCTGAGCCTCAGAGGTCATGAAACCCTGTAGCCGGCTGCAGAGAATGGCTTTCCAGAGACATGGCAGGAAAGGCAAAGAGAGGGAGGAAGCATGCTGGGGAGGGTATAAGGCACTGGGCACACCTCCTGCCAGATGCCCAGGGCACAGGCCAGAGACAGAGCCGGAACTATGTCCTGCCACAGACAGGTCCCATTGGCCGATGGACAGCCGCCAAGTTCCTAAAAAATGCTGCCAGGAGTCAGAGAGCACTACCATGGCCAACGTGACCCCAGATTCAGTCCATTCTCAGGGAGCCCCATGAGGTTTGCTCGGTGCCCTCTGAGAACTGTGTGCTGGCCTCACCCATCTGCCCTTCAAAGAGGGTGGCACCCCTTGGAGCCTCAGCCCACCTCCTGCCTATTGTGGAAAGTGATGGAGCTGCTGTAGCTCCAGGAGCTGGGGGACTTGATGGTCACCCTCCCTCTCTGAGCGCCCTGGCTCGAGGGGCATTTATTTGCCCCTTGAATGAAGCTGGCACAGAGAATGACATGCCCTCCAAAGAGAATAGGTGTGTGACCATGGGTGCGTTGCTTTTCTTCCCTATTGCAAGGAGTCCCAGCCCTGTGATCCCCTTCTGTGTATCCTTGTGGCTTGGCCTTTGTCCAGTCTACCGAGCTTCACAGAGCTGTGCACAGTGGGGATGCAGCCACACAGTGACATAGTAGGTGCACATTGAACGTGTGTGGGAAAGTGGCTAGCTGAAGCTGGGGGATATGGTGCCCTGCTTCTGGCTATGGGTCACCTCGCACCCACTTTGTGGAGTGCTTAGTGCCCCACTTCTGAGAGGCAGAGGATGGCTCGGGTATAACAGACCTAGACCCAAACCTGAGCCCCGAAGTTGCCTGCAGTAAACCTCCACCACCTTGCTCGCCCCCCCCCCAAACATCCATCCTTCATTCCTGGGATCGGGGCTGAGTTCAGAAGAGACAGAGGGTCTGAGAGGTTAAGCCAGGGGCCAGAGTTATTCATCCTCTGGTACAGTGCTTTTGGAGAGCATCCCATGCTTGACAGTGTCCTGATAGGAAAACAGGCCCTGTGGCAAGGCTGGTGTGTGAGCAGATTGGGCTCAGAGAAGTCAGTCCCCAGGAGAGGTGGTTCCCCACACCCCAAGATTGCTCGTGGCCCAGAGAACCTAGGCTAAGCTCCGTGGTCAGGTGCAGTCCAGAGGGCCATGACCTCAGACGTGTGTTCTCAGCCACTGTGCCATCACATGTCCCAGCCTTGAAATGATACTGTCTCCCCCCTGCCCAATTTACCCATATATGGGTGGGGGAAGGGACTGGTTCTGGAAAGGTCTCTGCTGCTCCCTGGTGGGGAGGCAGGGAGACACTCTCCCATCTATCAGGGCTTTGGAAGGTGCTGGATACTCCTTGCACTCAGTAAGCTTCTGCAGGGCTCTGTTCAAGGTGTCCAGACCTTTAATGGAGGGCTTGGGGGGGGGGAGAGGACAATGTTCTGGGACAGACAGGGCCTTCAGGACACCTGCTGCTGTTAGCTTCTTGTTGCTGGGGCAGAACACCCAGCAAGAGCGGCTTATGGAAGAAAGGATTTATTTCAGGAAAGGATTTATTTCAGGCTCACAGTGTTGAGGGGAAGCTTCAATATGGTGGAGGAAGCTGGTTCATTTCATCACACATCTACAGGAGGAGAGAGAGAGAGAGAGAGAGAGAGAGAGAGAGAGAGAGAGAGAGAGAGA
>PVHP010037912.1:0-17132 GCA_004024765.1 Zapus hudsonius | reverse complement strand
AGCAGGGCAGGCGGCCTCCACGTCCCCAGAACTCCCCTGGTCTGTCCAGGCACTCGTTTCTCATTTACCATCAGTGTCTGCTTAGTTCCCAAAGGCCTCCCAGCTTCATCTTTATCAGCCAGGAGTCAAGACTGGAGAGATGGCTCGGTTGGCAAAGAGCTCGCTTTGCAAGCACGAGGACCGGAGTTCAATCCCCAGAACCCACATCAAAACCAAACCGGGGGTGCTGACCCATGCTTGTAATTCTAGCACTAGGAAGGCAGAGACAGGCAGATACCTGGGGGTCATTAGACAGCCAGTCGAGCCTACTTGGTGAGCTCCAAATCAGCAAGAGACCACCGAGGCTGGCCTCTGGCCTCTGCATACACGTGCACACACAAGAACATGCATACCCACACATGCACCTGCACACATACAAGCATACAACTCGTGCACATGAACAACATACACATACAAAATGCAATGCAAGGCTTAAGAGGGGTCTCCCTTGTGCTCTCTCTGGCCTTCTGTCCATAACTGCCTGTCCACAGGGCCCTGGACCAGCAGCTTACACTGAGCCTCTGCGAGCAGTAAGGTAAATACACATACACTTACTGTGCACAGTCATAAAAGAATGTCCCCCAAACCAATGACTCTGGGGACAGAGGTGGTCACCATATCTAGTTACTATGTCACACAAGAAAAATTTACAGTCCCTTTCCGGCCACTTGCTTTTCATTGAGTAATTCTGGAGGCCATGGCGCTGGGAAGTGCATCGTTTCTCTCCTACGAGCTTTTCTGTAGACAGAACCTCTGTTGTGCCGGGTGAAACAATCGCCTCAGTTACTTGAGGACCATTTCTGCTGAAAACACTGATTCCCTACTTAGGCCTGCCATGTTCCTGTAGGAACAAGACGAAAATGTTTGACATCTCTGTCTTCATGTATCAGACTCCTTTGTGTCCTGAATCTTTGAGCTACCCGCCTCCATGAATGAAAACACTACTAGACCATTCTGCCAACTGAGTGATTGCCTAGCATGTCATCGTGCCTCAACACCGCGTAAACCAGGCGTGATGACACACACCCAGCACTTGGGAGGTGAGGTAGGAGAATCAGAAGTTCAAGGTCATCCTCAGCTACCTACGGAGTTTGGCTGGCTTGGGCCACATAACACTGAAAAACAAGAAAACAAATGAAAACCAAAATCCACCACCCCAACTATGGCAGTTTGAATGTGGTGGTTTATATGGCCCTATAGACTCAGGTGTTTTATTAAAATTGAAATTCCAACCTTAGTCCCTAGCAATTAGTGGATTCCTGCTACTGCATGTCACTGGACGGGAGAATCTGTGTCCAGCCCTAAGGTGTAAGGTGTGTCTGAAGGAGTAAATCTGAAGTCCAGCGCTACTAGGTGTGTTCAGAGCAGTTTCAGCTCTGGCAGAAAAATGTTTGCTGGCTATTGGTGGATGTGTCTCTCTGCTTGGATCTCTGAAATGGGGCCAGCTTCTTCTGTTATTGATGGAACGTTCCCTTAATCTATAAACTTGAAATAAACCCCTTCCTTCCATAAACTGTGTTGGGTTGGATGTTCATCCTGGCAACATGGAGCTGACCACCACCACCTCACACCTCTCCCCAGTTTGTGGTCTCCAAAGATGCTGGAACTCCACGAACACTCATTGTCACCTGATTGACCTGCAGAAAGCCAACCAATGAGGAGCACCTGCTCGAATACAATGGACTACGAGAGCTGCTCACCACAGCTTGGCACCTAACAGTAGAAGTGCAGATGCTGTCACTGAAGAGCTAATTGTTTATGAGGAGGAGGAGGAGGATTTTGTGTTGTGCAAGGGACCAGGCAAGTTCCTGAAGAATCCATTTTGTAAAACTGACCCCATTTCATAAAACAGCCCATATATAAAAGAACAAAGAACCTCTCCTGGCTCACTCCCCCTCCCCTTCTGTGGGAGGTCCCAATTCATAAAATAAAATGCAAATAACAGGCTCCAACTGGATAGCCAATCAAAATTGCACAGATCAGGACAAAAGAACCAATGGAAATATGAAACGTCCTGTGGTCTGAGCTGTATTATAATTTTGTAGTTCTTGCCTATAAATACCTGAAGCTTTTGTTCCTCGGGGCTCTCTGGCACACATGGGTCCAGGAGCCCATCTGCGCAGCCGAAAAAAGAGAAAATCCTCTTGCTTTTGCATCTGCTGGTGTGGTTATTTGAGTCCTGGGGTACGCTCTCCCGAGAAAGGCCTTGGAGGTCTTTTCAGTTCCTTAAACCACTGAGCCGGCCCCTTGGTGCAAGAGATCAAATCCAGGACCACACGTATGCAGGTGCTCCGACATGGAGTTTCCCGCTTGCCCAGGAACTCAACTTCCAACTACATACACTTTTATTTTGTTTTTTGAGGAAAGGTCACTGTGATGGTTAAATTTTGTTGTCAACTTCACCTGTTAGTAATCTTTGGTAGATCTCTAATGTTGTTTACAGGAAGGCAGCCCTCTCAATAGGGGGCAGGACATAGGGAGGCTCAGGGGAGCTAGAAACAAACATCCCTTCCTGGGAGGGCAGTGCAGGAAGGAAATTCCAGAGACTCAGGGAGTCAACAAGTCTGGGAAAAGGTTGCAAGACCTGCCCTAAGGCTGTATAACGGAGAAGGAAGTCTCTCCTCCCTCACCTCTACCTATTTACTGGTGTGAATTATGTGTGGTGCAGGTGATGGTTTTTCTCTCTCTGCTTAGACCTGTGAAAGGGGACCAGCCTCTTTTGTCATTATGGAACTTCCCCTGGATCTGTAGCTTCAGTAAATCCCTTCCTCCCATAAACTGTGCCTGGTTTGGAGGTTCATCCCAGTGGAGTGTGCATGACTACACCAGTCTCGCTCTGGCCCAGGCTGACCTGGAATTCACTCTGTAGTCTCAGGGAGGCCTTGAACTCACGGCGATCCTCCTACCTCTGCCTCCTGAGTGCTGGGACTAAAGGCGTGCGCCACCACACCTGGCTCCTACATCTACTTTCAATTCATTTGTAGTTAGTCACAAGTACACAGTGGTTACCATATGGGACAGCTCCGTTCTGGAGCTTTATGATTCCCCTAGGAACAGCCTCTCGGGGTGGCCACTACATCCCAAGCATGGTTGATTTCTAAACAACGAGATGGAAAGAGAGGCAACAGAGAACAAGTTTCTAAAGTACAAACGGTTTATTCACGACACAGTGCACAAGAGAAAAGTGTTTCGTGTCACAGAGTTCACTTCCAACTTTCTGGAATGTTCATTTCTTTGGCTTAAAGGAGGAAGGGGGGTAAGCCAATGTTTAGGCAACTAAAATGCGGGGATTGAATGGGACGGATCTGCACCTCTAACGTCATATTCACAGGGAGGGTCCCTTAGATGCAAGCTCATTTTCTAGAAGGTTAGGCGGGGGCCTGGGTGGCACCGTTCCTGGGTGCTGTGCTACGTCACTCCTCAGTCATCTCCTCCACACAGGTACAGCAGCGCTTTCTGGTAGTCACCTTTGGTGTCTTGCTACAAGTGGCCACAGGGGACAGAAAAAAAAAGTGGTATCAGATAAAAAGTCTGAGCGCCACCACGTTAACCTAAAAGCCACCCCATTACCATTGTAGAATATAAAATTCATCCCTGCTAGTTCAGGACAGATCGTAAAGAATGCTTTCAAAATAAATTCCTGATGTGGGATAACTGGCATCTCTTCTCCACAAAATGAGGGCATCTCCTACCAGTGTTCAGACTACCTGATCAAAGGCTGCCCACCCACTGGATGACTTGGCAGAGTGGAGCGGGCATCGTCAGCCTCACCTGGATGTAGGAGTACAGGGACTTGCCATACTTCCTCTTGAATTCAGATCTGATTTTCAGCATGTCCACTTCACTGCGTGACACCATGATCCTGATCAGGACCTTATCTCGAGTGCCCTTGCCCTGAAGTTCAAGTTGAAGATCCAAGTTAAAACTCACTGCCAGTGAGATCACTTACAAAAAAAAAAAAAAAATCTTGTGGCCAGGGAGATGGCTCAGCAGTTAAAGGTGCTTGCTTGCAAAGCCTGTCAGCTGAGGTTCAACTCCCCCACACCGATGTAAAGCCAGATAGATATTCATTTGAAGCAGCAAGACACTCTGGCATGATATATATATATGTACATGCATACACACATGTGCTAATATACACACATGGGCAAATAAATAATTTTTAAAAGCGTCTAATATATTTTTGACACATACTTTTTTTTTTTTTTTTTTGGTTTTTCGAGGTAGGGTCTCACTCTAGCCCAGGCTGACCTGGAATTCACTATGTAGTCTCAGGGTGGCCTTGAACTCATGGCGATCCTCCTACCTCTGCCTCCCGAGTGCTGGGATTAAAGGTGTGCGCCACCACGCCCAGCCCTAACACACACTTTTTTGTGTGTGTATGTATGTGAGATGTGTGTGTGTGCATGTGTATACATACATGTGCACCTATATATACACATTCATGTGGAAGCCAGAGGTTGGCATCAGGTGTCTTCCTAAATCATTCTTCACACTATGTATTAAGACAGAGTCTCTTACTGAACCCACAACTCACCAATGCAGCTAGACTAACTCTCCAGCGAGCCTTAGGGAGCACCTGTTTCTGCCTCCCAGGTATCAGGATTACAGGCATGCATCAGCCAGAATACGAACTCAGGCCCTCATGCTTGCCCCGCAAATGCATTACTGAGTGAGCCATCTCCCCAGTCCTGTGCTACCCTCTTAAGAGATTATAAACACAACAGGAAAATGAGTCTGTAAGAACTGGGGAGCATGGTAGAACCCTGGACACAGGAGCATTTAATCAGAATCTACCATGCATTCACCGAATGTGCTCAGACACCCGCTACTCTCAGGCGGATATGCATACAGAGGATATGCCCACGCACTCATGGCTCTGTGTCTGTGTGAATGCCACCAAGAAAAAGTGACAAAAAGCCCAAAGGGTGACCCTCTGGAGAGAAGTGATAGCCTGGAAGCTAGGACATAGGACACATCTGAGGAGTGGGAAACGGGCCATGTGTAGTGAGAACACATAGCTTTGACAGATCGCTGTGATTCAAGCTCCAGCCTCCTTATGAAGAAGATCCAGGAAGCCCTACGGGGTTTCCTTCTAGGACATGAGGGAAAGAAATGGACAGAACAGCTGATGCTTATGTGTGCTAAGGAACTCTCATGTTCTTCTTGTCTTTATTCTGGGGTGGAAGGAATAGGAATAGATCACTGGCCCCAGCAATAGGAAAGACCCCAGCAGGAATCAGACACCACTGTCCCTTCCAGTGACACTCACTTTGTCCCAGCACCCACACATGCTCAAGCAGTTAAGGAAAGATGGAGTTGTGAGCTTTCTCACCCATTAAATACAATCACAGGGCTGGAGAGATGGCTCAGCGGTTAAGGCACTTGCCTCCAGTGCCTAAGGCCCTGGGTTCAATTCCCCAGGACCCACATAAGCCAGACCCACAAGGTGGTGGCCCTAGTGTGCTTGCTCTCGCTCTGTCTCTCTCTCTCTCTGCTTGAAAATGAATAAATAAAATATTTTTTAAAAAATAAAAATAAATAAATACAATCACAGCTGAGTCGTGTGCCCCTACATTCAGACACAGGGTCCCCCTCCTCCAAACACTAGTCAGTAAGACTTAGTTTGGGGCACAAAGTATGGAAGCCGGGGCCTCCCGTCAGGGCTCTTACCTTCATGGAGTCATACAGCCGGTCGGCAAAGTACAGAGGTTTGTTCTGAATGCACTGGACTGTGGAGAGAAGACAGGGTTGTCAGGGAGGCCACTCACCTGTCCCACACAGGGGGCATCAACATGACACCCCAGAGAACGTGGAAGGTCAAAGAATGCCAGAACGCTCTAACCCACTAAAAGCCCCAACGTGGTTTTGAAGCAGGCGATGCCGAGGGCTGTGAAACCCAAGTACATAGAAGTCCTTCTACAGTTTCATATCCTCAAATTTTGACAGTTATAAAACTACTCCCCAAATCATTCATAGAGGCCACACCTCCCAGGCATCCGTGAAGAGGACAGCCATTAGTTCCTTCCACATGTGTCCTCTCTACTGAGGTGGACAGACCCCACTCACTCACCGAGGTTCAGGAAGGCATTTTCCAGGTCTCCTTTGACCTCCTTCTTGATGCTCTCCAGCATGTCGTAAGGGCTGTAGCTCTTGTATCTCTCAAATACTAAAGAAAAGCAGCAAGTGATTATGAAAACAGAGCCACTAATGAAATCTGCCAAGAAACCTATGTAATCACATGCCATGATTGAAAACAACCACCGCACCCAGAAGAAGGGCTGGAGAGATGGCTCAGTGGTTAAATGTGCTTCCTGTGCAAATGGGAGAAGCCTGAGGGGACCTTAGACCACCTGAGTGAAAATTCCCAGAACCCACATGAACAGCTGGGTATGAGGATCTGCAAGCCCAGTACTGTGGGATGCAGAGCCTGGAGAATCACTGGAGTGTGTTACTGGAGCTCTGGAATCCTTAAGAGACTCCAGTGTCCAAGGAAAACGAGTTGGTGGATGATGAAGGGGGACCCAATGTTCTCCGGCCATCATATGTGAGTGCACGGAGCACTGTATCAGCACATACGTGTGCATATGCCACACACACACACAGCATCCAGAGCCGACATTGCATCTGTCTGTTCCGGAGGAACAGGTGAGGTTCCTGTCCCTGAAGGTAACTGCCCAGGCTATAAACAGTGAGCATCTCTGCCTGTCCTGACTGTAACCCATCCCATCCAGATGTTCCGAGAAACAATACAGAGCACCCAGCCAAGACCTCTGGGTAAGATGACATGACCCTCAAGTAAAGGGAAGCAAGGGGCTGGGGAGATAGCTCCGTTGGCAAAGTGCCTGCCTTTGATGACCCCCCAGTAGCTGTGTAAAACTACCAGCAGGCGTGGTAGTGTGCCCCCATAATCCCAGGGCTGGAGAGCCAGAGACAAATGGATCTCTGGGGCTTGGTAGCTAGTCAGTCTAGCCTAATTGGTGAGTGTCATGTCAGTGACAGACCCTGACTCCAAAAGAGGTGGATGGCATGTCTGAAGAATGCATACATGTATACGTACACAGATATGAGCACACATGCACACCACACACACACACGTGTGTGCAAAATTAAATAAAAATAAAATTGTAGGGCTTGTTTAAAAACAAAGAGGAAGAAAGCTAAAGCATTCAACATGGAAAACATTTGGGGGTTGCAGGGTCTAGAGGGAGAAAGGAAGGCAAATGGCTTGGATGAAGGAAGCAGGAGAGCCTACAGGGCGCCCAGTGGAGAGGGAGCCTGAGCTCCAGCTCAGGCCCAGCTCACCAGAGATCCCCTGGGGGCTCACCCACCTTTCTGGAGATGGCACACACTCCGTTCGGTCATGATACTGATCCACTTGGGAACGTCGGTTCCTTTCCTCTTCACCCCAGCATCGTAGAGTTCCTGTAAGCGGGGCAGACAGCCAGGAAAAGTCAGCAGCATGAACCAAGGAAAGGTCCTCAGAAATGTCACTCAAAACTCCAGAGGCCACCCGACAAATGACAGGATGACTAGACTGTAGATGAGGCTCAAGTGGACCAATTAGAGCAGGAATGCACAACCTCTGGCTTCTCTGGACCACATTAGACAAAGGATTGTCTGGGATCGTACATTAATTCCAGGGGGCACCAGCCAGGCACAATGGGAAACTCCTTTAATCCCAGCACTCAGGAGGCTGAGGTAGGAGGATTGCCAGGAGTTCAAGGCCAGCCTGGGACTACAGACCGAGTTCTAGGTCAGCCTGGACTAGAGTGAGAGCCTGCCTCAAAAATCAAAAACAAAAATTCAGAGGAGCCGGGCGTGGTGGTGCACGCCTTTAACCCTAGCACTTGGGAAGTGTAGGGAGCAGTCAAGAGACACCAAAGCGGCCTGGGAGGGTCGTGTGGAGTCACTTGACCGACTCTTGAACTTTGGTGCCAGGTTCCTGCAAGGGAACCTGGCTCCTTCATAGTTTAGTGAACTGGCTCCTTTAGTTTAGTTTTAACCATATGTCTGGGAAATGCTTGTTTTGATCTGTATTCTTTCTTAATCTTTGTATTAATTGGAATTAGGAAATGACATTCTTTTGTAGCCACACCTTTGTTAATTAATAATGGATCTGAATCATGTTATACACATACTCAAGCATTATAAATATTGAAGTTTCTCTAATAAACTTTGCCTTTTGCCACCAGAGCGACTGGTCCTCTTCTTCAATACGTTCGTATAAGAGCTGGTCTCTTATAGGGAAGCAGAGGTAGGACGACTGCCGTGAGTTCAAGGCCACCCTGAGACTACATAGTGAATTCCAGGTCAGCCTGGGCTAGAGTGAGACCCTACCTCGAAAAAACAATTCAGAGGAATCCAATCCACAGCCTCTGGGATAGGAGACCCCATAAAGTTTGTGTTCCACGAGATTGTGAGAGGACATTGTCATCTATAAATGTCACATTCGAGAACAGTCACCCCATGAGTGTTTTATTAGGAGAGTTGGAAGATCTCCAAAGCACACTCCATGCTGGAGCTCAGGCCTGTCAGGAGGATCCCTGACCTGGTCAGACTCCTGGTGACCATAACCCTGACTTTTTGTCTACAACCTCACGAGAGACCCTAAGCCGGAATCACTGTCTGACGCCAAGCCAGTCCCCATCGCTGCCCTACAGAATTCATATATAACAAATACGTGTTGTTGTCGTGAGCCTCTAAGTTCAGGGGTGCTTTGTTACACACAGATCGATGTCTAGACAGACTCCCCAGAGGTTGACCAGAAGGCAGAAAGTCAAGCCAGGAATACATACCCGGGCGTCCTGGTCTATGAGCTCATAGTCAATGACAGAGCCATCCTCTGCTCTTCTCCCCTAAAGAAAATAAAAGCAGAGAAGATGGTAAACCTGTTTCTTTGGGCTCTTTAAAACTGAAAAATTTCCCCCTCCAACTCAAAGGAGCCACGGTTTAATTTCCTGAAGAGTCACAGTGTTTACTTTGAATCTAGCTGAGACCACAGTGAAATAGTCCAGGGGGGGGGGTGTCATATATGTCTCACCATCATGGAGCCCTTCGAGGTGTCCTGATTGTGCACCTTATAGACTCGCTACCCCACAGCCCTCCACCAAGAGCTGAAGCTATTTAATTCTTTCCCTGAGAGTTTACAAGGCAGGAGAAATAAACATGAAACAAACAACTGTTAAAATAACAGGGTAACTGAGAGCTCCAGGAAAGGAGAAGAGGACGCTCTTGCAGAGGGCAGTCAGCTAAACCTGAGGAAAACGGGGTGGACTTGAGCTGAACCCCAAAGGCTAAAGTCTGAGGAGGTGGGTGTGGGGCAGGGCAGGGGGCACACTGTACAAGAGAGACAGGGGGAGGTGGAACCTGCTCGCAGGTTGAAGTGGCATCCAGAGGGAGTGATGGGGAGATTGGATCGGAACATCAGACACAAGCTTGGGTCTGGAGATTTCAGTGGCGCATGGGGATCAGAAAGAGATTTGGGAACGGCCATGCACAGGTGCGGACAGGGGAAGAGAGGGGAGCCACAGAACTGCTCCTGTCATGGAGATGTGCGCTAGCCGGCATGTGACCTGTAGGGATCCTGCCGTGCAGACATCAAGGTCAGAACTGGAGATTCACAGGGGAAATAAATGCCTTTCGCCCACGTGAATGTAAGAACCACGGTAGCATCCCGTATCACAAAGATCACACACACAACCCCCCCCAAAAAAAAACTGCATGGACAGGCGGTCTCACACACAAGACAGTGGGGCAAAAGAACAAGGTCACTTTCCAGTGAGTCCTAAGTGGTCACAGATAGAGGTGTCCTTCCCCTAAGACATACAGCCAGGGTTGACATTGAAATCCAGGCCAGAACTTGAGATTTGCCTGTTCCTCCTCTAGCCCCCAAAGTCCAGTTGTCCATGCGGTTTAGCAGGATAAGAAATCCTATTATACAAAAATGACAACTTTGCAGGGCCGGCGAGGACCCACTGTCAGAGCTGCGCTAGAATTGCCCAGCAGGCACGGAGGATTTAGTTAATTCCTTCCCAAGGAGAAATTGAGGGAGATGACTTGCCTCGGGAGGAGGCAAGGGTGAGAAAATAGACGAAGAAACCCACCAACCTTTGCAAGGGCCACCATCAGCTTGCGGAAGTCACCAGATGTGTCGGAAACAATGTCTTTCTCCAGATCGGTCTTGTACACTTAAAAAAAAAAAATCTGATTTGATGCCTCCTGCCTGACCCACCAACTATCCACCCACCCCAACTTCCACCCTGTGCCCACCAAGGCTCAGAGCGCAGAAGTGAGTGTGTTAGCAGGGACACAAGCAGGCTCCTGCGTCCCAGACCCAAGGCAGAGCCCCCCATGAAATCAGAGTGAGGTGATGATGGGTCACAGCAGACAAACAGGTCCACGTCAAATCTGGGGCTCTCGGACTC
Organism: Zapus hudsonius; assembly: GCA_004024765.1. Taxonomy (NCBI): domain Eukaryota; kingdom Metazoa; phylum Chordata; class Mammalia; order Rodentia; family Dipodidae; genus Zapus; species Zapus hudsonius. The sequence continues at coordinate 6,666 of PVHP010037912.1, read as the reverse complement.
ATTTTGACAAAGTTTTTGTCATGACTGTTGTAATTGTTTTTGGTTTTGTTTGTTTGAGGCAAGGTCTCACATATCCCAAATTGGATTTGAACTCCCTGTGAAGCCAAGGGATAACCTTGAACTCCTGATCCTCCTGCCCCCATCTCTGAGATTATAGGGGTAGATCCCATTCCCAGTTTTACATTGTGCTGGAGATGGGAGCCAGGGTAACTACTGAGCTACATCCCCAGCCCACTCAGGCTCATTTGATCAAGGTACTCTTTGATAATTAAAATATGGCTGCCCAAGCCGGGCGTGGTAGTGCACGCCTTTAATCCCAGCACTCGGGAGGTGGAGGGAGGAGGATCACCATGAGTTCAAAGCTACCCTGAGACTACATAGTGAATTCCAGGTCAGCCTGGGCTAGAGTGAGACCCTACCTCAAAAAAAAAAAAAAAAAAGGCTGCCCAGTCTTCTTGACTATAAATACTCGTTTTGAAAATCAAAATAAAATTAGACACACACATACTTGCACTTCATTCTCTGGGGATCGAGAAAATGCACCATGGCAATAAACAAAAATAAAAAATAAAAACTTAAAAGAAAAACAGAATTACACTGGGGAAATGGCTTACTCCGTAAAGTGCTCAATCCCCAGAGACCTCTTAGCAGCAGTTGGTGGTGTGTGTTTTCATCCCAGGACTGGGAAGATGGAGACAGGCAAATTCCTGGGGCCACTGACCAGCCAGGATAGCCTATTTGGTGGGTTCCAGGCCAACGAGAGAACCTGTCTCAAAGGTAGATGATGCCCCAGGAATGACACTGGAGTTTGTCCTCTGGCCTCCACACACACACACACACACACACACACACACACACACACACACACACACACGAAAAAAATTCTAAATATTTTTGAATTAATTTACATTCCATTCTTCAAAGCAGCATGTGCACACAATGCACTATAGCCACACAGGCTACATTCTTCTTTCCAGCCATTGCCTCTGCAAGTGCTCAGGGCACAGAGGTCCCCGAATCTCTTGTAATCATTCTTCCATCATCTACAGATCAGAGTTGGAAAGTGGACAACACCCAGCCTACAGAATCCATGGATAGGACTCTACGTCTCCCCTCAGATGCCCCCCTCTCCTTTCCTTTCTGTTTGCCTGTTGTCTGAGTTCCATAGGAATGTGATCATCAAGTCACAGGCCGTGAGGAGAGGGACGTAAGAGCACCACACACCCCCAAATCAAACCCCAGTGGCCACGTAGAGTCCCAGCAACTGGACTTCGAGGACAGGTCACAGGAGCAGGGCCACTCACTTTCCTTGTAGACTCTGTTGATCTCTTGGAGCTCCTGATTGGTTCTTGAGCAGATGATCTCAATGAGGGAGTCCTCGTCTGTCCCCAGGCCCTTTGAACCAAGACGCACAGGGATCAGCGACCTTCCTCACCATAGCGGGGCAGCTACCAGCACGGATGTCTGTGAACGACGCTCTGCATTGCTCAGTAACGGTATCTTTCCACTGATCCACCAGAGCCCAAGATGGGTAAGTGGTCTGTTTGAGTTCCACTATGTTAAACACAAATTTGAGGCTGGGGGTGGTGGTGCACCCCTTTAATCCCAGCACTCAGGAGACAGATATAGAAGGATTGCTATGAGTTCAAGGCCAGCCTGAGACTGCATAGTGAATTTCAGTCAGCCTGGACTAGAGCGAGACCCTAACTGAAAACAAAACAAATACATATTTGAACAAAGAGGGACAGCAATGGAATTTACCAAAATGTTAAAAATTGGTCATGTAACTTTTCCTTCTTCCTATTTTTATTTAATTTAAAAACTACCTAGTGTTTGTGTGAGCATGCATGTGGGGGATGCACATGTGCACAGGCATACACATATGGAGGTCAGAGGACAGCCTCTGGGTCGGTCCTTGCCTTCCCCCTCATTTTGAGGCAGGGTCTCTTATTTTTCCCCTGCTCCATTTATGAGCCTCCAGAACATTCTCCTGCCTCTGCCTCCCTTCTTGCTATATAGATGCACTGGGGTTACAGGAGCCTGACCAGCTTCTAGCATTATCTCATGGGGTCTGGGAACCCAAACTCATGGCTATACAGCAAGAACTTTATCCTCTGAGCATCTCCCCAGCCCCCGTTTTGATGGTTTAATTTCTACAATAGCCACCCACTAGTTTAATAAATAGGGAGTAATTTTTTACATCATGAAATTCTTCTCATTAATCTGAAATAAAGAGATTTTATGTTGTCACCGACAGCCGATTAGAATGTCTTCTTACCAGAGAAAGGGCAGTTAAGATTTTTTTTTAAAGTTTGAGCTTTTCTTCTTTGAAATGAAAAATTAGTTTAATGTTAAAAATTTCATTTTTTTTTCGAGGTAGGGTCTCACTCTAGCCCAGGCTGACCTGGAATTCTCTATGTAGTCTCAGGGTGGCTTTGAACTCATGGCGATCCTCCTACCTCTGCCTCCTGAGTGCTGGGATTAAAGGCGTGCGCCACCATGCCCGGCTAAAAATTTCATTCTTGTTCCTTCAACTTTTGCTTGATGACGACGCACTCTTCGGGAACTTCACGGTAGATATGTGTGAGAGAGAGCAGCGGAAGAGGAGGCTGCTGGGATGGGGAGGGGCTGAGATGAATGCCTTTTGGAAATTAATGTTTTGTTAGGAACATTAATTGGAATTGGAAGAGTTGGAAGACCTCCAAAGCACAAAGCAAGGTGGTCCCCTTTCATAAGTTTTAGGGAGAGGAGGATGTTCCATACCACGTGATTCAGCCTATGTGCTCAGAGCCATGGAGGAAGGCAATGGAGAGAGGGGATCAAGGTCTCAGGTGAGAGATGGCTCAGTGGTTAAGGCACTTACCTGCAATGCCCAAGGACCAGAGTTTGGTTCCCCATGTAAAACCAGATGCACAAAGTGGTGCATGCATTCGAAGTTCATGTTGGCTAGAGGCCCTGGAACCCTCTCTCTCTCTCTCTCTCTCTCTCTCTCTCTCTCTCTCTCTCTCTCTCTCTCTCTCTCTCTCTCTCTCTCTCCTTACAAATAAATAAAATATTTTTTAAAAGAAGTCCCTGGGTCCTTCAAGGTCTCTAAGGGGGAGGGGCTGTTCTGCTCTCAGCAGGGGTGGGACTTGAGGGCAGGCAGGAAGACCCTCAGATAAGAGAGTAAAGTCATAATTCAAGGTTGCCTGGGCTCAGACAGCAGGGGACTGGGCAGCAAAGGGACTTTTTTAGTGACTACATCTGTTTTAACATTTTAATGAAGCAAAAGGAAATAAACCTAGACACCAGCCCTTTATTAGGGAATAAGAATTTGATGACTGACATATTCAAATTTAATATCTACACTTTTGAGCAGGCCGGGAGCTTGAAAGGACGCAATGAAACATGTATGCCAAGGCTAGCTTCATGGATCAAAGTCTAGATTTAATAATAATCAAGAATTCCCTAATTCTCGCCTCTCTGAATACGGAAGTAACACTTTGAACTATGTAGAATTACAGCTGTTTAAAATGTAAATCAATTACAAGGTGTTAATACAATAAGGAACTTACTTATCCACAGGAAAAGTGTGTCAGCTATTAATTAGAGTTTATTAGAGTTTATATGCACCTGAAAGGGTGGCTTGTATCATCCAAGATAAGCCTTTGGTTAATAGTTAATTTTTAATTTTACTCTTAATTTAATCTTTTGAGCCAATGAGTCTTCTCCCCGAGTTTTAAAATCATGATTCGTATGAGTCCCAGTAAAGCCATGAATTCTCCCATCATAAGCCCCAGAATTATACAGGGTGCTCCACAGACGTTAGGACCGCAGGACATCTTTGAAATATTTTTAGAGAGGGTCAGTTTTCCAATCTCAAAAAGATGACAGCAATACAGCCTAAAAGTAACTCGTGCGTTGGAAGTAAAACATTGGAGAAATGGGAAACAGGCTGTCATGGTTTGATCCAGGTGTCCCCCACAAACAAATGAATGTGTTCTGGGTAATCGATCCTCAGCTGATGGCAGTTTGGGTTTTACAACCTTGATGGAGCTGTGTTGTTGGGGGCAGGCTTATGGGGGTTATAAGCCAGCTTCCCCTTGCCAGTATTTGGCACACCTTCCTGCCGCTGTTTGCAGTGCTGTGGCAGAGGTGATGTCCAGCCCTCTGCTCATGCCATCGTTTTCCCTGCCAGGGTGGAGTCTCCCCTGGAGTCCATAAGCCAAATAAACCCATTTCTCCACAAGCCGCTTTTGCTTGAGTTCTTCCTGCGCAGCAACTAGAAAGCTGACTGCAACACAGGCATATGATATAGCTTCTCTCCTTCCATCCCTGGTTTACCAGTATAATATCTGAGAATTCTAATAAGGGTTTTCTGTCTACATTTGAAGGTGACCTTGGCCATTTCCAACACTTGGCCCAAGCTTTCCACAGACTGCCCACAGTTCCTACCACGTGGGTAAACGTCTGTCACACAGGGCAGATATTGCCACTGGTATCGCCCAGAGTGAAAACGTTTCTTTAAGCACCGTTCACTTCCGGTTTCATGTATTTCAACTGTGAGAGCTAATGGAAGAGCTGGCACAAGACCAGGCTGAGCAGTCAAAGCGCCTTTCATTGGTCTGGTTACATAGATGACAAGCGTGACTGACAGCTCCCCCGGTCAGTTTCAATTCAATAATGGATTCGTGGACTAGTAAAAATCACAGGAATTACAGCTGGACGGATGCTTGATCAAAACCAGATAAGCTGATCTGCAGAGTGCTTGTAAAGAGACCCAGGACCCCCGGGCTCATTCACGGCTCCAATAGTCTCAAGACTTGGCATCCAGAATGCCACCCTTATCGTGTCTGTTATGGGTTGTTGATGAAAAGGTATCATTTTTTTTTTTTTTTGCTTTTTGAAACAGGGTCTCATGTATCCCAGGCTGGCCTCCAACTCCCTATGTAACCAAGGATGACCTTGAACTTCTTGATCCTCCTGGTAATCATTCTCTGCCTTCCCTGTAACATAAGCTGCTTAGGCAACTCAGAGGAAGTCGGCCCCAATATACCGAAAGCAGCCTGGCTGGGCTGAAGAACTCAAGAATAGCAAGATTTACCAAGTCCTGCCAGGACCAGACTCCCCTCAATGCCTCACGTGTGAAGTGTCGCTCTCTGGGCAAAGGACAGCCATACCAGTGCTTATTAGCCCATCAGAAATATGCCTTCCTCACTACTGCAGAGGCCTTCCCAGCTACGTCAGCAGAGGGCAGCATTACCTTAATCACAGTGTAGCAAACACACCATAACATCCATTTAAACATCTAGATCACATCTAAGCAGCGTTTGGTTGCACAGCAGTCAGGGGCCGACCCACCTAGAATTTCCACTAAACCTCAAACCCCCTTGTCCAAAATAACTTTGCAAAACTGTCAAAACTGATTCTCAGAGGCATTTCTGAACCTATAGCATGTACATTGCGCTGTTCGGGTTTTGTCCCAAATTTGAAGTATTGGGACAGAGAAAGGCAGAGGAAAAAGTGCCCAGGAGCACATGGGCAGAATGTGCAATCTTTGCTCAAACAAAAGCTGAGCTTTTCTTTCTCCTTAATATCCTAGCAAATCTCTCTTAAGGAGGAAGTGTAATCAAGGAAGTCGTTTTCCCAAATGGTCCTCCAAATCGTCCAGGTGCTAAGGAGAAACAGCTGCTAAGTGACTTAGCATAAGGAAATTTCTTTACAGTCTTCAAAAAATAAGAAAAAAAAGTAATTGAAATATTTTTGGTACAAATCCTGAAAACTTATAGCATTCAAAAAAAAAGAAAAGATGATTCCAAATGAGACTTCAACAAAACCGAAAATCACCTAATTATCCTCAAAAAGCTGCAATTCAGAAATATTCATGGCAGGGTTCACAGCTGACATGACACACACACACATGTTTACCTTCATGGAGGCTTTGAGTTCGGAAGCATCGTACTGGGCAGGTGTCTTCAACAAACCCAAAATCACCGTCTCCAGGTGGCCGGATAAGGCTGACTTCAGAGCCGAGGGAAGTTCCTGGGGAAAAGTCAATCACATACACAGAAGCGGTTGATTGACTTGAAAAGCAGTGAGTGAATTACGAATCCGAGGGTTCTGTTGGTAAAGTGGGCCGCGAACCTTTCACCACCAGGGAACGCCCTCCCCTGCCTTCCCTCTATCAAACCAACATGTCACAGATCTCAGACCAGGCTTGGCTGTCCTGAAATCCACTAACATCCGAGCCTATCATCAGAGGGAAAGTGAAGTAGCATTTAAGTACTCAGCAAGCTCCAGGTACTTGACATACGCTTGACATCAATAACTCCCCGTGTGCCATGGGAGGCTGAGGCAGGGGAATGCCGCACATCAAAGCCAGCCCAGGCTACTTAGCAAGATCCTGCTTCAAAAACAAATAAGGCCGATGCACTCGCTCTGTCACGGTGCTGAATGTATTAAAAAGTCGTATGTTCTTTTTTTTTTTCTCCTTCCAATGTATTGTTGGGATGGATAAAACGAAGTGTGCAAATTGAAAATCATGTAAGGTACTTTGGGAATACAGTATTTTAACCAATAAACTATTTTTACAGCAAAAAAAAACCTCCCTGTGTGCTTGCGAGCATGCGTGCGTGTGTGTGTGCGTGTGTGCATGCGTGCGTGCGTGCGTGCGTGCGTGCGTGCGTG
>PVHP010037911.1:0-17163 GCA_004024765.1 Zapus hudsonius | reverse complement strand
CTGGCATCAGGGCCCCAGCCTTTTCCTTAGCATGAATCTCCTGGGGGTCATTTCAATTTCTTGGGGACCACTATTTTAATAGTCTAAAAGCTGGCAGGAGGGGCACAGGTGTTTTGTCTTAGAAGGCCTTTGCCAGGAGAGTTACTCTCTTTTTATAATGGAAAATATTAATATCTATCAGTCTTCACGCAAAACCTTTAGCATGTGGTTTTTAGGTCTACAACGTGACAGACTCTTAAGGCTGTAAATCTCCCTTCATCTTTCAGCTTCTTGGATGCTGTGAGCACTCTTAGAATTTCTGTCTTGGCTTCAGCTAGTTCTAGATGTATTCCTCCCACTACAAACTAAAAGAGTCTGTCTCTTTGAAATTCATGCTAGAATTTTCATTTTCTAGGAAAGGTATTAATAGTCATGTTTTAGGGAGAAAGATAATCCAGCTCTTCACCAAAGGTCTCATGTCACTGGATCTCAGAACATCTTACTCTCAAGGACATGTTATGTCAGTCTCATTCAACTACCTCCCTCCAATAGGATAGTTACTTCATATTATTCTCCCCTTCTCCATTTTAATTTCTTCCTGACTTTTCAAGATTTGTTGAGTGAGAATATGTGGAAACTTTCAGTACGAATCTCCCAGTTTAAATGACCGAACATTGTGGTGGTTTAATTCAGTGTCCCCTAGAAACCTGTCTTCTGAATGCTTGACCCCAGTTTATGGCAGTTTTGGAATTGGAACCTTGTTGGAAGTGTGTTGTTGAGGGCGGGCTTATGGGGATTATAGCCAGCTTCCCCTAGTCAGTGTTTGGCACACCTTCCTGCTACTGTTTGCAGTGCTGTGGCGGAGGTGATGTCCACCCCTCTGCTCATGCCATCATTTTCCCTGCCATCATGGAGCTTCCCCTCAACTCCATAAGCCAAAATAAACCTATTTTCCTCCAGAAGCAGCTTTGGTTGGGTTCTTTTCTGCACAGCAATGAAAAGCTAACTACAACATTACATTATCTTTTTCAGGGGATAATTGTTCCTTCCATATCTTTAGCATGTCTGTATGTGAGAGGGGTGATCTCTTGACCAGGTGAGTGATTACTAGGCTCCCAGGACCAGAGGACTTTGTTCCTCTGTTCAGGTGGAAGTGTCTCTTCCTTTAATTTTAATTTGTGTGTGTGTTTGTGTGTGTGTGTGTGTGTGTGTGTGTGTGTGTGTGTGTGTGTGTGTGAGAGAGAGAGAGAGAGAGAGACAGAGAGAGACAGAGAGAGAGAGACAGAGAGAGAGAGAGAAAGGTCATGAATGAGAATATGTGCGCCTCAGGGCTAAGTGCCACTGAAAACTCCAGATGCATATGCCACACTTTGTGCATTTGGGTTTATGTGGGTACTGAAGAATCAAACCCAGGCCGTCAGCCTTTGCAAACAAGTGTCTTTAACCACTGAGAAATTTCCCCAGCCCCTGTCTCTTCCTTATCTAATTCTACCAGGGAAACAAGAGGTAGGGGTTTGAACAGGTAACAATGTGGTGACTTGGATGGGTTTTTCTAATTACCAGTTGTTGTAGTTAACTTCTGTCATTGCTGCACCAAAGAACCCAACCAAAAGCAGCTTGTGGAGGAATGGGTTTATTTTGGCTTATAGACTCAAGAGGAAGCTCCATGATGGCAGGGAAAACAATGGCATGAGCAGAGGGTGTACATCACCTCCACTATAGCACTGCAAACAGTGGCAGGAAGGTGTGCCAAACACTGACAAGGGGAATCTGATTTATAACCCCCATAATCCAGCCCCCAACAACACAGCTCCAACAAGGTTCATAATACCCAAATTGCCATCAGCTGGGGATCCAGCATTCAGAACACATTCGTTTGTGGGGGATACCTGGATCAAACCACAACAGCAGTAAAAGAAGACTACCTCATTCCTAATCTCTGTTGTGGAATATGTGTAAGAGAATAACAATAAATGACCAGTATAATATTAAAAATCTACCTGGACAAACAGTGTATAGGTCCAAGTAAAAATAAATAACTAAATGACTAGAGCCAGACACAGTGGCCATGTCTTTAGTCCCAGCACTTGGGAGGCTGAGCTAGGATGATCACTGTGAGTTCCAGGCCAGCCTCCATGGCTACAGAGTGAGTTCCTGGTTAGCCTGGGCTTGATTGAGATTCTACCTCAGGAAAAAAAATTACACACATATATGTCCTAGAGTATGGCTTACAGGTTGATCACAAAATAATGTATTTAAAAATAATCTTGGATATCAATTGAATAGGCTTGAAATTATGTACACAGAGTTAGCAACTGTTGTGGCTGTGGGCCATTGTGAGAAATAGACTTATGACTCTTCTGTTTCTCTCCTACCATCTTATTCTCCTTCATTTATTTCCTAAGGCAGCGGTGGATCATAGCCTTTATTCAAATTTACTGGGCATTGAATGGGTACCAGGAACTACGCTGGATGTCATGGATACAAAATGTGACCAAGACATGGGGTTCTAAAAAAAGATGAATTGCTTTAATGAAAATGCCAATAACGTAAAGTTTATTTTTCAGAAAATTGCATTCCTGCAACACACCGCTCATGTATTTGTCATTTGTTCTGGCTTATATCTTAGCAAAAGTCTTATGGAAAGTTAATAACCAAGGAACAGGAGCCCTCTAAGAAAGAGCTTTCTCATCATTGGTAGGCAGTAGATGTGCCAATTTGATTAAAAAGCATCTTAGGGAAAGCAAGCAGGAAGGGGAAGAGGTTGTGAGCAATTTGACATAAATCATGTTTGTATAATAAGCACAACTGATTTTAGTTAGATTCTATATTTGAATTGATTTGAGGGGAAAGAAAACAGGAAAGTGATGGAGAATATTAGGGAAATTTCCAGAGCAACCTTGTTTAATGCTTGTATTGTTGGTAGGACTGAGAATTATTCAACTGTTTCTAGGTGAGGGTTTTACAAGCTGAGCATCACCTCGAAACTGAGGAAAAGCAGTTTCTATGGCAACACTGGAACCATGTGAAGTGTGACTAGATAATCCTTTCTTACACCCAGGAAAGCAGAGATGGAAATTTATTAAAGGCATATTTCACAGACGCTGGCATGCTTATTTAGGATAAATATATTCCTCTGTGACACGTCAAACACCCGACTTAAGTCTCAGAATGTTAAATACAGATGCACCTCAATGGTTTAATTAATCGTTCAAGATGCACTGCTATGGCCAACCACATGATTGTCATGATCAAGCACACGCTGTGCAAAGCCTGCCTTTGTGAGTTTATATTCTAACTCCACACTTATCCTCTCAATTTTAGTTTTCTGACACCTCTGCTGCTCAGTGTTCCATCTTTCAAACAGAAGCAAACGTGAAATCTACTCTGGATATTTGTAAACTGTGAAGGAATGAACATGTGTGAGCAGGTTGGAATAGAGGTTGGAAAAGAAAAACCGCTAAGTAAATATTAATTATTGTCATCAGCATGTTTTCCAGAGACTAAGCAGCTTTCTCCTCACTGTTAAATTGGATTTCATAGCACATGGAAATAAATGAAAGTAAATTCAGCTAACATTTGCTTTTATGTTTGGTTTATGTATGTCAGTATATGTGGTACTGTGTATGATATGGGTGTGGCATATGTATGTGTGTGTCATATATATATATATATATATATATATATATATATATATATATATATATATATATATATATATGCATGTAGAAGCCAAAGGAAAATGTCAGGGTGCCCCATCACTTATTCACATGTTTCCTTGAGACAGAATCTCTCACTTTAACTGGAGTGGCTATTTTTGTGAACTCCGGTGATTATTTGCTCTCTAGCCTCAGCTCCATGGATTGGGGTTATAACAATGTGTGGCCATAATCAGCTTTTCATGTGGATACTGGGATATCAATCTGACCATCTCATGTTCTCTTGCATACATGGCAAGTTCTCTTGTGCCTGAACCATCACCCCAACCTCTCAGCTAACATTTCTTGTTTACCTACTTTATAACAAGCACCATAATGATGCTTTAGGGTATCTTTGAGATCAACAAAGCCTTTCTTGACTCTTGGTTGGGCTTTAATCTAGAAGTTAGGATGCCAGAAGGTCAAGGTCACACAAAACTTCCACAGAGTCAATGGACTCCAGGTTCTTGTTTTATAAATCCAATGAATAAAATCCATTGGTCATATAGGGTGAAGCTTGGAAAGATTATATTACAGAACTTAAGAGAAGGAAAGAAGATAGCTCCCACAAAGCAGGTGGGGCTCCCCAAAAATGATCAGACATACCTGGTGGGGGCTGAGCTGGTCAATCTAGTTACTGGTGACTTTGACTGGGAGAAGTTACTAGGGAGGGGCTGAACTGGCCCGTCTAGTTCCCATGCTTCATAATCTTATTCACATCTTCCTGGTTTCTAGGGAAGGGGAAAACTTTTAGGGAAGAAGAGAAGGAAAAACTAGATCCTATGCCATATAGTTCAACTCCTAGTAATCTTATTAGTATCCTCCTGTCAAGTTTTAGGAAAAAAATAGATTAAGAAAAGTAAACAGGTCTCCCTTACCAGCTCAAAAACAATTTTCCACTTCTAACCAAGAAAAAAAATACTGGTTACTTTGGGGGCAGGGCTATTGCCCTAAGTTGCTTAGCCATTTTTAAAAAAATCTATTTTTTGACAACTTCCATAAATATCGACAATATACCATCATCATAGTCCTCTATCACAATCCCCCACTTTTCCCATTCCCAACCCTCCCTCCACTGAATCCCTTCTTCTTTCCACTAGTCTCCTATTTTGATGTCATCTTTTTCCTCCTATTATGCAGATATCATATAGGTCTTATCAGCTACTGTGAGCTGATGAATGTCAAGGCCATTGTGTATCTGGAAGACAGTATTGAAGCACTTCTACCCTTCTTTGGCTCTTATAGTCTTTCCACCACCTATTCCACAATGATCCCTGAGTCTTGGAGGGTGTGATAGAGATGTCTTATGTAGTGCTGAACACTCCACTGTCAGTTCCTCTCAGACTATGGTGAGTTTTGTGTCATCCCAGTGGTCACTGTCATCTGAAAAGTGAAGGTTTTCTAACCAAAAGGGAGAGTAGCATTAATATATGGACATAAACATAAATGCATAGAGGGCAGTTTGGTGGGTATAATATATGCATTTATCCACACAATAGTTGTTACCACTAGGGCTTATGACCTCCCCAGCTTTAGGATTTTGAGTTAGTTTTCGCTTCCTGTGGAGTTGGTCTCCGGTCCGATCAGAGAGCAGTTAGTTTCCCACATAACAGACATGCCACTATCACACCAGTTGGCTTGTGTCTAGCCAGTTTCTAGTTCCACCTCCCCAACTCTGACAAGGTTGCCTTGCCTCATTTCCTCTTTTGAAGATGTCTCAATAGTTGCCTCTGTGGGTAATGCGAAATGAAAATTACATCATTCAACTATAATGTGAAATGATTACTACATCATTCAACTATCCATTGGGCAAGGGGCAAAAATATGTATCCAACCATTGGTTACATATATTCCAACAGCGATGATGTCAGTCAGCCACACACCACTGGGGTGAATCTCCAAGCCAGGTACAGTTATGGAAGAAAAAGATTTATTGAAGCTCCATAATAGCAAAAGAGGCTGGCCCCCTTTCACACAGAGAGAAGCCTATCACCAATACCACAACACAGAAACAAAACAGGCAGGGCCAAAGGGAAAGATATTTTTCCCCTTATATAACCTTAGAGCGGGGTCCTACAACCCTTTCTCAGACTTGGCCTCATGAGTCTCTGGAATTTCCTTCCTGCACTGCACTCCTAGGAAGGGATGTTCATTTCTAGCTTCCTTGAACTTCATTACATCCTGCCCCCTACTGAGAGGCTACCTTCCTGTGAACATCCTCAGAGACCTAAGATGACTAAAAATGTCAAGTTGACAACAAACCTTAACCATCACAGAAGGGCATCATAGTGACAGAAATTTTGGAGTTCCTCTGCCAATGTAAAAATGTATGCCAACACACAGATAATTTGGGGATTTTCCCAAATTCTTGTGTTGTAAATTTGACGAATAAAATCCACAGACCAGAGAATAAGAAGGCCCCCAAAGATTTCATTATAGGTTTGAATTTTAGGAAGGAGAAGAGGAGCTTAAGTTCAGAAAGTAAGAAAAGGAGGCAAAGCAGAAAGCTCTTGCCCAAAGAGACATGATGGGGTTTGGGAAGCCCACCTCGAGGCTCATGTTGTGGTTTTCATGAGCCCCTTGGATGGGTAGCTGGTTTTAGCCAGTTTAGTCCTGACCTCAAGAGTCCAGAGTCAGGATTTTTTTCAAAGAACAATCTTCTCAGAATTTTACTTCTCTAAGAAGGGAGTGGATAGACTCTCTAAGGTTGCAGATATAAATAAAGGCCAAGATACTTCTGACATTTGTGACCTCTAGTACAGTGAAGTTATCTATACTTTCTCCTACAGGTATAAGGACAATTCATGCATTTTGCTTAGAGAAAGCTATTTACTTTGGGGTCCTGTCACCCTAAACTGTCTAGCCAATTTCTATCTCTTATGCTAATAGCAGGTCACATTCATAGCCTCTCTTTTCTTTTTTCTCTCTTTATTTAACTTCAGCTATGATAACCTATAGTTAGGTTTTAGAACAAGAACATTCCTGCTTTAAGGCTTTTGTATTTGTTATTCACTTGCTGTGTTGTTTTGTCTTGTTCTTAGTAAGACTGGCTTCTTCTGGTCACAAAAGTCTCAGCTCAAATGTCACCAGTTCAGGGAAGCTTTTTCTTGAACACTCCATCAATAGCTGGTTTCTCCTGGTCAATTTCTACCAGTATCAGGAAGTTTGTTAGCAAGCTTGAAGGTCATTGGGGATGCTCTCCTCCCCATAATCATCAGCTTGAAAAATCCAGGAACAGAAACTGTGGCATCCTGATTACTGGTTAAAAGAATGGGATCTGAGTCATATCTCTGGCCCTGGTTAGTAATGTGACATTCTGCACTGCCTGGAGGGTCATGAATAGATAAAAATCCAAGCTTAATAAGATGATTATCGATCTGAAAGCTTTCTGGTAAAGAATAAAGATTGTCTTTTTGCCTCAATCCACATGTCCTTGCCAATCACCCGGACAGGAATACTCCCCTCACCAAATCTATGTTCTAGAGATGGTGTAAATACCTTGAAGCCTACCTAGAATGTAGGTTGGCACAATGGTTCCTCTGGGCATTGTCCCCTCACTTTTGAGAGCACTCCATTTAACTCTAACAAGCTCTACCCACTTGCCATCCTACATCCTCATGGTGTCTCGTCTGAACTCCTTGGGCAGAGACCATAAGGTCCAAGAAACATCGAGAAATCCCTAGAGAGGTCCCAGGGATAAAGGCATGTGCTCATTGCTGTGCAGGTCAAATACGTTGTGTGGGTGCATGGGTGTGGGTGTGCATGTGCTTAGGAGCAGGTGGGTGGAAGACAGAGGACAATCTCAGGTACCTTCCTCAGGACAGGATCTCTTCTTGGTCTAGAGCTCCCCAATAAGGTTAGATGTCTCATGGATCTGCTTTTCTCTGGCTCCTGGCACTGGAAGTAGAGGAAGGTGTCATTATACCTGGCATTTTACTCTGGTGCTGGGGATTGAATTTGGGACTCCATGCTTGCAAAACAAATACTTTTTTATTTTTTAACAGACTGAGCTATCTTCCCACCCTTTATTTTATTTATTTTTTATTCCTAGCACTTTCACAATTTATCTTAATTGACTTAATTAACTTTAGTTAGTCATCTCATCCAGTAGACTCAAGTTTCATGAAGGCAGCAAGTGTTTGCTCACTGGTTGAATCCCATTCTCCTTCAATCTCTGGTGTCTAGAAGGCACTTACTGAGTGGATGAGTAGATGAATGCATTGAAGCAGACCATTGGAGGAAATTGCAGTTTGGTTGAAAGTTTTAAAGTTACACCAAGTTATTAAAACCAAAGGGGGGGGGGACAATGTGTGATAGACTTCTGTAGCACTTAGGAAGGAGGAAAGAAGAGAATTTTATGTTTTTAATCTGATTTTCACAGAGGATCTACCCTTGGACCTTTAACATGTAACTGTAAGGTTACCTTGCAAATTTTCCAGAAATTGCTTAGGCCCTGTTATTGTTCAGCTTTTCCTGTCACAGCGTGTCATTCCTAGTTTTCTATGCTTCCACTTAGAGAAACATGCCAGAATGGAGCACAGTCCTCCTGTTCCAACAACACATCATGTGTTCAGTCTCCAGGCACCAAATAGTTTCCACAGCCATGTTAATGCTGCTTACAGCATGGAAAGACCAGGTGACTTGTGGATGTCACTTAGTTAAGAGCTATGGGCTTCTATTAATTGTGATAACCAGAGAGTAATTTCACTGCTGAAGGAAGTTAATGTAAGATAATTAGGAAAAATGTGTGCCAGAATGCGGAGGCATATTTCTCCTAAATTAATACAGCCTCATCCAATAGGTTAGATTAAAAACAGACACTGTTTGATACAAGATCATTGATTGACTTAATTAATAAAAATCAATAGGTACAGTCAGGGCCTGTATTAACCTTGGCTGCAAAAGTCTTGCTTCTAGACCTGGACCAATAAAAAGCAGTCCTTCTAAACCCGACCTTTGATTTCTCCACAGAGCTCAGACGCTATCGGTCAATCTAGTATTTTTTGTTCTGTAACCAAATACTGAGTTTGAGAGAAGCAAATTGAAATGTATTCATGCAACTCGTTTGATTCTTCCTAGCATCAACTCAAATGTATAAATATGTTTTTACAGATTGGTAGTTACCTTCCCAATGCTGGGGCAAAACACCCAAACAAAAGCAAGCTAATGGGAGGAAAAGCTTTTATTTATTTTGGCTTATAGTATCGAGGGGAAGCTTCATAATGGCAGGGCAGAGACTGGACATCACTCTGCCATAGCAGGTTCAAAACAGCAGCAAGAGAATGAGAAGAATTCTGGAAAGGGGGAGCTAGCTATAACACCCCAAAGCCCAAGTTCCACCTCTCAAATTGCCACCATCTGGGGACCAAGCATTCAAAACACATGTGATCCTGGGGGGGGGGCATCTGACTCAAATCACTGCAGTGTCCTTCTGGCATTTTCATGTCCCCTTATTGGGTACCTCACTAGTAAACATTTGTTGTTTTACTACCCAAAAGGTTGCCTGCATTACATAGGTTGGTTGTCCAGAAGGTTTCTTTATTTCATTCAGAGAACCATCTTTAAGTTCACTAACAGGCTAGTCTTGAACTCTATCTATCTCAGGCTTGCCTCAACCATAGGATCTTCCCGCCCCGGGGTTCCTGAATCCTGGGATTACAGCTGTGTTCTCATCAATCCTACTTTATCGTTTAATTTTCTTGAGCATTTATGCTATGTCACATCTACCTACAACATTTTGATTTTATTTGCCATGTATTTTCTCCATTGCAATGTCGGCTCTGTAAAGAAAATTGCTCACTTTATTCTTCACGTAGGTTCCATATTGAGACAGTGTCTGACACCAAGAGGGCACCTGACAAATATTTTTCACTAAAGAATGATGTACGAAGATTAATAATGGGATTTATAACATTTGGATCTCTTTCCTCATGCTCCCATTTCATCTTAATTTCACTTATTTCTGTGTCATCAATCCAGTAGAGAGTTTGAGCCATCCTTCCCATCTCTGTTTGAGTCATTCTGGAGACTATCTTCCACCATTGATGAAATGGATGCAGTGGAATTTGAAACAGAAAGTAATATATATCTCCTTCCTAAATCTTTACTTCCAATTTCTCCAAACTTATAATATAATTAATATACTTCAACTTGTTCCAAATTGTATGAATCCTTGATATTATGCTTTACATTGTTTTTTTCAGGAATATTATTTATTTTTTTTTGGGGGGGGGACAGATCTTATGTATCCAGGCTAGTTTAAAATTTGTCATGGAGCCAAGAAAGACCTTAAATTTTTGATCCTCCTGCTGGCATTACAGGTATGTGCCCACCATGCCTGGCTCTCTTTTCATATTTTAATGTCATAAATATGAATGTCTCTTAACACCATTAGCATCCTACCAATATGCTTTAATTTAACTTGCAATATTTGGCATGCCACCCGAATGCCTTGTCTTATATATTGTGAAACAGATGATTTGAATTTTTCATATTTCTACTTTTGCATTTATTTCAATGAAAATTAGCTACGTAAATAGAGAACATGCAAAGAACTGAAATGAGATCATCTAGTTAGATGGGTTACAATGTAAAGAACTTTATCCTTTGGGTCTTATTCTTTGTTCTTGTAGAATAGGGTTGAAAAAAAGCATTATGATATTTCAATCTGAGAGTATTTGGCGCCAGAAACAAAAACCTTATTATTGTGGTTTGAATGTAATGTCCCCATAGCCCCAGGGATTTTGAGTTAAAATTAGGTTTCCTACTTAAGTTTCCAGCAGGCAGAGCCCTGTGAGAGGAGGTTTGTCACTGCTGATGGATCTTGAGTCCAGCTCCACTGGCTGTGTTCTGAGTAAGCTCAGGCTCTGGTTGTTCTCTGGCTTTATGCTGTGGATGTCTGATGAAGTGAGCCAGCTTCTTCCTTCCTGATGAAGCATCCCCTGGAATCTGTAAGCCTGAAATAAACACCTTCCTCCTATAATCTGCTTCTGATCATGTGTTTGTCCCAGCAATGAAGCAATGAGAAGGTAACTGCAACACTTAACCTTAACACTGAATGAAATACACACACACACACACACACACACACACACACACACACACACACACACACACCCCTAATATGACGTACAAACCAAAGACCTCATGAAACACAAATTTCTGGAAATAGAAAATAGTATCCAAGGAGGTTATCTTCTCTCTTCTGGTCTCTCTCATTATATGTGATTTCTAAGTTTTTGTGATTGTTTCCTTTTTCCCCCTTTTCCTTGCCTCCTTAGGTATATGCCACAGATGGCTTCTCTTTTAAGCTCTGAGACTAATTAGTGTGTGTGAAGTTGAACACCAACCTGCATGTTCACATTGGTTTAGAAATCTATAGCTGGGAGCAGCTTGGAAAGGACTCAAGGGCCATAAGTGATGAGGCCTATTCCAGTGTTTGGAACAAGGAAGGAAGACTAGGCAGACACTCCAAAAATCTCTGCCATAGTTAAATGATCTCCATTATCTCTTTCAGCTCTCCAGCTGGGTGAGCTGTTAAATGTGGACCCAAACTTTTCTCCTAAAAATTGTTCAGGAGGCGATAGCCTCAATATCTGACTGAAAGCTATTAGCCTCCCATTTCACAAAAGAGCCTAGGTAGATGTCATGGTCTTCCAAATTGGACATGAAGTCACAGGGGACAGGACTTTAAAAGGAATTAAATATGGGCTGGAGAGATGGCTTAGCGGTTAAGGTGTTTGCCTGCTAAGCAGAAGGACCCAAGTTTGATTCCCCAGTACCCATGTAAAGCCAGATGCACAAGGTGGTTGGAGGCCCTGGCACCCATTCTCTCTGTGTGTCTGCCTCTTTCACTCTCTCTCTCTCTCTTAAATAAATAAAATTAAACAGCCGCCCTCTTAGCGCAGCAGGCAGCGCGTCAGTCTCATAATAAATAAATAAAATTAAAAAAGGAATTAATATAATGGGTTTTATATTGTGTATGTATTTGTATGTGTGTGTATGTATATGCATATATGTGTATGTGCATATGTGTGTATATATGTATGTATGTATGTATGTATATATGTATGTATGTATGTGTATATGTGTATATGTGTGTGTGTATCCCAGCATGCATGTGGACATCAGAGGACAACCTCAGGGTGCTGGTTCTTTCTTTCATCCTTGTTTCAGACAAGGTCTCTATTATTATTAATCATTAATTATTGCCACTGTGATTACTGTACTAGCTGGCCTATGTGTTTTGGGATTTTCCTAACTCCACCTCCCTTTTCCATTGGTGTATTGGGATGACGGATGCTTAAGCCAGTTTAAATCTGTGTTTGCAAGCCTGCTAGGGAAGAGCAAGCACCTTTAACCGCTGAGAAATCTCCTCTGCCCTCATATTTTGTTCATTGGAAATGATGATTCCAAGAGTAATTATCATTATGAGATGTTGTTTTACCATTAGAAACACAGTAATCCATGTTATTTCTATGGAGTTTGTATTTCACCTCATTTCCATGGAGTGAGGTGTGTGTGTGTGTGTGTGTGTGTGAGAGAGACTGGCTGGCATGGAATGGGGAGCAAGCAGAAGGAAGAGAGCATGGGGACACATGTGCACATTATTTTGTATATGTTACAACATCTGATTATAGATTTTGGTATAAAAGTCTTTCAGACTCTGTCTTTTGGGACAGTAATTTTTTTCTGTTTGGGATCAATGGAGAGAATAAGATGATGGTAAATTGAGAGGAGGTGTTGGGGGGATGGCTCCGTGGAAAACACACTTCCTGGGTAGGATTTGGAGCCCCAGGACCCAGCTTAATGCTAGGTGGGTGTGGTGGCCATCCTGCAACCTTGGCACTCTAGAGGTGGTGACAGAAGCCCTGGGGTAAGCTGACCAGTTAGACTAGCCCAATCAGCAAGCTCTGGGTTCAAGTGTAAGACTCTGCTCTGTAACACAGAGGGTGCTTGAGGAGGATGTTCAATGTCAACTGCTGGATTTACATACATGTGCTCTCACATGTGAACACACGTGCATGCCTGCCATATATGCATGCAATTAATGATGTTCAATTTTCACTCACTGAAAAAAAGGCTTAAGAAACCCTTATTTTCCTGAAAGAAAATAATATAGATTATGTTTATATCTGCCCACAATACTTTTTACATTTAAAATTTAATATTTTTGTTTATTTGTGAGGAGAGAGAGAGAGAGAGAGAGAGAGAGAGAGAGAGAGAGAGAGAGAGAGAGAGAGAGAGAAACTGAGGGAGAATGGGCATGCTAGGGCTTCCTGCCACTGTAAATGAACTCCAGACACACTCACCCATTCACCACTTTGTGCATCTGGCTTTACATGGGTACTGGTAACTCAAACTCAGGCAAGCAAGCTTTGTAAGCAAGTACCTTTAACCACTGGGCCATCTCCCCAGCCCTGTGTAACTCATATGGCACTTTGAACTGAAAACTGTAGTCTAGAAATGGTGAATAAAATTGACCTACGTTGGTCTCCAGGACTGAGACTTGGTACCTGGTTTCTAGTACCAGCTCCTCAGATGTTGTTCTGAGTGTATAGAAGTTCCTAACATCCATACCTTATTGCTATAAAGCAAACTGTCTATTAAAGAGGAGTGCTCACAAGTATTTTATTCAATGGAATTGATATTTGTTTACATATAGGATTATTGGAATGGTTGTATAGAACATAAATAGGTTCCTGGTCCATTGACCTAACTCTGTGTTTCTTTCTTTCTTTTCTCTTTTCTTTTTTTTTCCAAAGTAGAGTCTTGCTCTAGCCCAGGCTGACCTGGAATTCACTATGTAGTCTTAGAGTGGCCTTGAACTCATGGTGATCCTCCTACCTCTGCCTCCGGAGTGCCGGGATTAAAGGTGTGCGCCTCCATACCCGGCTACTCTTCTTTTCTTGATAGTTTTTTTTACTTATATTTTAAAATATTTATTTATTTGAGTGAGAGAGGGTGGAAGGAAGATGAGGAAGATGGGGAGAGAATGGATGGGCCAGGGCCTCCTGCTCCTGCAAATAAACTCCAGACACATGTGCCACTCTGTGCATCTGGTCCTATGTAGGTACTCAGGAATCAAACCTGGGCCTTTAGGCTTTGCAAGAAATCACCTTTAACCACTGAGCAACCTCTCCAGCCCCCTTTCTCCTCCGTTTTTTCCCCACTGTCTGTGTAGCCCAGGCTGGCCTCAAATTTGTGATCCTCCTGCCTCAGCCTCTTAAGTGCTGGGATTATAGGTAAGTGTCACCATGCCTGACTTACTTGATTTCATTGCCCTTTGGATTCCCAGTATTAAAACAAGGAGCCACCAAAGATTGAGATATCAGATCATTTTGAAGAGTTGAATACATTTCATGCATACTTGCCATGGAGTTCAGCCTTGAGAAGCTGCTCTTTGAATTTCAACTATGCACTATTATGAAAGATCTTGTAGACACAGAAGGACTCTGAAAACTTTGGACTTAAAAAAACCCCAGAAATTTGAATCCAGTCCTTGCTTGTGGACTGGAAATCTTTTTTTTTTTAATTACCTGTGGGACACATAAAATTCACATCTCTCTGGTATCTTTTGGTGATAGGCTTATAAAGATCATGAAAGGGGAAATATGGTAAGAACTCAGGACATTACAAAAGACATAGAAAACTGGGAGGAGACTGGAGAAGTGCCTCAGTGGTTAAAGGCACTGGCTTGCAAAGCCTGCTATCCAAGGTTTGATTCTTCCATATCTACATAAAGCCTGATGCACAAAATGGCATATCTGGAGTTCATTTGTGACAAGAGGCACTGGTGTGCTTATTCTTGCCCCTTCTCTCTTGCAAATAAATAAATAAAAATATTTTTAAACACCTCAGAGGCTTAACACATTAAGTTTACTTTCCTTTATCTAAACATAATTCCATTATTATTATTTTAATTATTTGCCATACAAGCCTTTTATTTCATTTGGTCCAAGGTTTTGGAGGGGCCCTGGTTACAAATCTGCCTAGTGCCTGGAGAGGCTGGGGCGGAGGGGCTCCTGAGGAGGGTTAAGGCAGAGCAGAGGAGACCCTAGAAGGCTGTGCTTCAGGATGAGCTGCTGGAAGAGACATTTATCCAGAGACGACAGAGAGCTCTGGTTCTGCATCTCCTCTAATGAATCTGGGAGGAGATGATCCTCCAGGTTTCCATAAGAAGACAGCTGGAAAATTCTTTTTTTTTTTTTAAAGGAGGAAGTCCCTGGGTCTGTTTTGTCCAAACACTGTTGAAGCAAGACACAGACACAGGGGACCTCCAAGCGCTGCTGCTTCCATTACATAACATTGTGGCTACTTTTCACCAAGACTTAAGAGCCAAAAAAAGAGAAAGTAATAGAGAATATATTAGCAACAAATTTTACTTGTGACTCATTTTGAAAGTTCAATGCCTATGTATGCATATTTGCTTATAATCCATACCCACCAATTTTCATTTTGAAGCATGAATATTTCCCTCTTACCTGCCACAATTTGTACAAAGTGGACACAGCCATCATTTTGGAACAGATTACCATAAAGTATTTAACAGAATGATAACCATTTTGCTTTGAGTGATTTAAATTATTTTAGAATTCTACATAGATTTGGAAGTTTCATTCTGTTGACTAATGGGAATATTTTTCTGTGGTTTGTTTTGGAAACTATTTCTTACCATTGCCATTGACAGAAATTAATCTTCATGGTTTAAGAAACGTTTCTTAATAGAACTGAATTTCACTTCCCTTTGTCAAGATAAAATATCTCCTCTGAAAATGGCCGTATTTTTATTCTATGATTCGGTAATATTCCCAAGTCACTGGTCACTCATGAGTGGATCTACTGGTCAAGAATGAACTTTTTCCTCTATTATAACTGTAAATCCAATGGAGTGAAGCCATGGGAGAATTAGAATGAAAAAGATTATCAGCTTCGGTGAGCTATAAATCAAATGACATTAAGACTCTATCCTTAAGAATTGAAAGAAAATAAAGTTCTTAAAAATGGTCTATTTAAAATCAATAAGACACATTGTAAGATTCTTCATTTCACCTGTGAGCAGTAGATAAATATTCTGGACCGAGTAATTTAAAAGTGAGGGGTTGTAAACTTTGAATTTTATGGGGGAAGATTGCAGTTGAGACCTGTTTTCTTAGCACACCGAGAATGGCAGTTCTGATCACCCCTGCTCAGTCTGAAGCTGAAGGTGGAGCCCTTGTGCTGTTTCCAAGAGGCATCCTCAGCAGGGACTCTTCCAAACATGTTTATGCAGTTCTCAAAAGGACACTGCACAATTTAAGCAAGGAAAAAAAGTGGCTTATTTTTTAACTCCTGGGTTGCCACCTTGCGATTGTAGCAGAGATTGGGTTAGAAGATTTCAATAGGAGATGAGGAAGTCAACCACAATCCCTGTTTAGCTGTGTAGTTTAATTATTCTCTCTCTCTCTCTCTCTCTCTGTTTATTTTAAAGCAGGGTCTCACTGTAGCTCAGGCTGACTCTAGCCTAGGCTGGTCTTGAACTCATGATAGTCTTTCTACCCTAGCCTCCCCAGTGCTGGGATCAAAGGTGGGCACCTTTGAAAAAGAGCCTGGCTGGACTCAACTCTCCATGGCCTCAGTCTCACCGTCGGTAAAGTGAATGGGTTCTTTTGCTATTTTTTTTCTGCTCCTTTTAAAGTTCACCACTAGTCTAAGGTGAATTTAAAGTGTTTTATGTCCAGAGACGTTTTCTTTCTGAAGAACAGCACCTGCTTTCACGCCAGGTGGGTGGGGGAAGAGGTGACAAAAGCCATAGTTGTTAAGTCCTTGGTCTGTACCCTGAACTTGACAGGTTACCTTGTTAGGCAATGCAGCCAGAACCCAATGAAGAAGTTATTACTGTCTCTTACAAAATAAAAAGACACTCAAGGTCAGCATCATTAAGTAATTTATGCAGAGACACATTTTCAGGTGCCAGAGATGGGTTTTGAACTCAACTCAGTTTACCTCCAATTTGAAGGCTATTTCCTTTATGATCAAAGCTCTGCATACATTTGCAAGAGATAATAGAGAAAGGGTTCTTTTCAGCATGAAGCCAGTGCAGAGTCCAAATCAAAATCACACAGCCTGAATTGAAATTCCTCTGAGATGTTAGTTCCCACATAGCCACAACATCTGTTGCGTGACTTTTCTTGGGGATTTTTTTTGCTAGTTGTCCTCAGAAAGAAACAGCAAGGACAGACTAGAAGAAGAATTCTTTCCAAGTCCAGTACAAAGAGCCAGTAGCCTTACTGGGGTTATTTACTGGGTGACTCTAACAGGTGTATTAAGCAAAATGTCCTTATCCCTGATTGGTGGGGACCCATGAGGGCTGCATTAGTAACCTGCAGACAGCTATATTCCACTGGAGACTCTCCTCCCCAGCAATTTATACAACCTTGGTGGGAGGACCATGGTGTGTGTGTGTGTGTGTGTGTGTGTGTGTGTGTGTGTGTGTGTGTGTGTGTGT
>PVHP010037910.1:0-11078 GCA_004024765.1 Zapus hudsonius | reverse complement strand
GCTGGCATCCAATTCATGATTCTCTTGCCTCAGCCTTTTGAGTAGCTGGGATTAAAGGCACAAGCCACAACACGTAGGTGTAAAACAACCTTTTGTATAAGGTTGTGGTGATCTCTGTGCAAGTTGTAGCCTGTTGGTCTTTCCTTATAGTCATTATTGGGAAATCATGCCTGAGAACCCTTCTTTTCATAACCTCCTGGCTCTATCTATCTTTTTGTTTGGTAAAGATGACACAGATAACTCCATTTGCTTCTGATGGCGACTTTCACAATTCTTTCACAACCTTAAGTGCTACTGAATTTGGCTCTTATTCTTTAAGCACCAAGTTTTTTGCCCACCTTGGGAACAGACCTTGCTCAGAGACACCACAGTCTACCAAAGTAGAATGAAACACCTAGTGCACAAATTCCGAGGAAGATTTCCCGCGGTTTCTGTCTGTGCCACAACACCACCCTCCTCCTCCTTCCTCCAGCCAGACTGTCTGTGAACTGATCTTCTCCTGTTTCAGCCTCCCCAGCAGCTGAGGTTACAGGTAAGTACCTCTGTACTTGGCTTGTCTGTTTTTTAAACCTGGTGGTGCCCCACTGGAGTTCCTCAAGGGACATTTGACAATGTTTAGAGACATTTCTTGTTGACCTGACTGGGGGAGGCTGGAGGATGTTATGGGGATATACTGGGGGAAGCCAGGGATGGTACTAAACACCATCCAGTGCACAGGAAAATCTCCCACAACAAAGACTTATGTAGTCCAAATTTCAGTAGTGCCAAGGTCAAGAAATCCTGATATAGCCTGGTGCTACAATTTTAGTTCATCTTATTAGTTTATTTTCTGGTGTGGTAGATGGAACCCAGAGCCAGAGCCTTCTGGATGTCAGGAAATCTGTGTACCCCTAAGTTACAACCCAGCCCCACATAGCTTTAATAAGTAAAAAACCATTTCATGGACAGCCTCCAGGGAGCTATACCTCTCTTCCAAGACGGACTCAAGGGGAGACTCCATCCTGGCAGGGAAAATGATGGCATGAGCAGAGGGTGGACATCACCTCCGCCACAGCACTGCAAACAGTGGCAGGAAGGTGTGCCAAACACTGGCAAGGGGAAGCTGGATAATAACACCCATTAAGTTGGCCCCCAACAAGGTTCTAATACCAAACTGCCACCAGCTGGGGATTGAGCATTCAGAAGACATTCCTTTGTGGGGGACACCTGGATCAAACCATGACACCATGTAAAGCCAGATGCACAAAGTGGCTCTTGCATCTGGAGTTTGCTGTGGCAGGAGGCCCTGGCATGCCCACACTCATTTTCTCTCTCTCAAATAAATAACTAAATAAAATATTTAAAGGTTGTATAAAAAAATGCCACAATGAATCCCAATTATATGTAAATTTTTTTTAATTGCAAGTTTGCAGTTGAGAAGAAAGCCATTGTAATTGTGCTGGAATTCTCGTTTCCTTGCTGAGGGAGACTTCAGACTTCAGAATGAGTGACTCTCCTTTATCCCCCACATTTGCCTCCACGAAGCCAGAGCTGTAGCATAAACAGACTTTAAAAGGCTAAAATGGGCCTAATTTGGTTCTAGATTGAGTATACAACATCCCTAAAGAGGAAAGCTTTCTCTCCTTCACAAGAGAGCTCTATACATGTCAGCCTGTGTAAGTGTGTAGCTGCATTTAGAGGGAAAGGAAGAAGGCGGTGGCTGGTCGCTCTCAGCTCCACCCTTCGGAGTCCAGCCGAGCATTTATTTCAGTGGCCACCGGGCTGCGGCGCGGGTGCCGCCGGCCGACCGGACTGCGGGAGCCTGGGCCCAGGGAACCGGCGGAGTGTGAGTGAGGGTCCAGCACGGACGAGGGGACTGGTGACAGCCCGGGCTGCACCTGCCCACCGGGTCCCAGCATGCTGGCTGTGCACTTTGACCACCCCGGCGGACCCGGAAACCTCTACCTGAAGCAGGTGGCCAAACCGTGCCCGGGAGAGGGTGAAGTCCTCCTGAAAGTGGCAGCCAGCGCCCTGAACAGGGCGGATTTACTCCAGGTACCCAGGGGTCCCAGCCCTGGGACAGGGCGGGACTTCAGGGCCCCTCACCCGGCTTCTTCGATGACCGACCCGGGCGCTGCCTGCATCCGGGGCTCCGTGACCTAAATCAGGGTGCCCCGTCGTTTACAGTAAGGGGCTGTGCTGGGACAGAGCACCTGCCTCGCATCCATGAGGCCCTGCACCGAAACTACCAAAGCAAGGGGCATATAAAATAGACTCCACCCTGTATTCACCCATATCTATCTATTCAGGCCTCCAGGTAAATTGTAAGGGGGTGTGTGTGTCTACTCCTCAGACAACTAACCCCCTAGAACAAGCTGAGACACAGACCCTTAAGAATCCCACCCTCTCTTTGGGACTAGCGAACTGCCATTCTCATGGAATCCAAGCTGCAACCAAGTGTTTGTTCAGCCAACCTTTGTTAGGATCTCTCTTTCTGGGCTCTGAATTTGATCTCAGCCCAGTAGCCAAACCCTTTTAAACAGCCTCTTCTGAAAACAGGCTAGCTTCCAGGTCAGCCAAGGAAACAACCTGTTTGTGCACAATGCCAACTGGTTAAGTTCTAGTCCAAACATGAGATGCAATGCTGGGGAGCACATTTGTGCTTCCTTCCTTTTATTTTTTAAATATTTATTTATTTGAGAGACTGACAGACAGAAAGAGAGACAGACAAGACAGAATGGGTGCAACAAGGCCTTCAGCCACTGCTAAGGAACTCCAGATGCATGCACCACCTTGTGCATCTGGCTTTATGTGAGTACTGGGGAAGTGAACTTAGGTCCTTCTGCTTTACAGACAAGTAAAGGCCTTAACCACTGAGACATCTCTCCGGCCCTTGTTATTTTATTTATTTGAGAGAGAGGGGCAGAGAAGAGAGAGAGAGATAAAGAGAGAGAGATTGATTAATGGGTGGGTCAGGGCCTCTTGCCACTGCAAACAAACTTCAGAGGCATGGGCCATTTTGTGCATCTGGCTTTACACGGGTACTGGGTATGCAAACTGGGGTTGTTAGGTCAGTACAAGATTAAGACTTGTTTTTTTGTTTTGTCCTGTTTTTGAGGTAGGATCTCACTCTAGCCCAGGCTGGTCTCAAACTCACAGTGATCCTCCTACCCCTACCTAGGATTAAAGGCATGTACCACCACACACCCAGCCTTATTTTATTTTTGAGACTGGGTTTCTCTATGTAGCCTAGAATTCCTGACCTCAAACTTAAGGACTTCCTACCTTAGTTTCTGAAGTGTTGGGATTACAGGTGTACACCACCTAGTCTGGCTGCAATTTTAAGAATGAATGATTGAAGAAAGAAAAAAGAATGAGTGATTGAATGATCCCAGCATTCTAGAGGCAGAAACAAGAGGATTGCCACAAGTTTGAGACCAACCTGGGCTGGGATACAAAGTGAGACCTCATTTCAAGAAAAAATAAAGAAGTAGGTCTAGGGATATAGCTAAGTGGTAGAACATTTGCCTAAAGTCTTTTTAAAAATATTTTATTTATTCATTTTCAAGAGAGAGAGAGAGAGAGAGAGAGAGAGAGAGAGAGAGAGAGAGAGAGAGAACCAGGGCCACAACTTTGTGGGTCTGGCTGATGTGGGTACTGGGGAATTGAACCCAGCTCCTTAGGCACTGGAGGCAAGTGCCTTAACCGCTGAGCCATCTCTCCAGCCCTGCTTAATGTCTTGAGTTGGATGTCCACTACCAAATAAAACAGTCTATCAATAAATAAATAAGCCACCCTGAGACTATGTAGTGAATTCCAGGTCAGCCTGGACTAGAGCGAGCCCCTACCTTGAAAAAACAAAAAATAAAAATAAAAATAAAAAAATAAATAGAAGCCGACTTGTACAAAGAGAGATGGGATGTTCACGTTTGTACTCCTAGAACTCCCAAGGCTGAGATCATGAATTTATTAACCCCAGCCTGGATTACATAGCAAAACCCTGCTTAAAAACAGGCTGGAGAGATGGGTCAGCAGTAAAAGGTGCTTGCTTGTAAAGCCTGACAGTCTGGGTTTGATTCCCCAGTACCCATGTAAAACCAGATGCACAAAGTGGCACACGCACCTGGAGTTCATTTGCAGGGCTGGGGGTGCACCCATTCTCTCTCTGCCTGCCTGTCTTAAAAACAAAACAAACCCCTAGGATCAGAGGAAATCACAACAATAGTAGTCAAAGCTGTGATTCAAGTTTGGGTCTTTTTTGGATCAAGACTAACTCTACACTCTGAACCTCTGGCAACTGGTACTAGGCCGCATTCTAAGAATTCCAGGTGGGTTAGTTGGGATCAATTTGAAATGTGCATCAGAATCAGCTGGGGAGTTTTACTATTATTTGCAAGCAGAGAGATAGAAGAGAGACAGAATGACAATATATTAATATGATCATAGTCCCCTCCCCACTTCTTCCTTTTCCCACTCCCAAATCCACTGTCCACTGAACCCCTTCTTTCCAACTAGTCTCTTTTCT
Source organism: Zapus hudsonius (assembly GCA_004024765.1). NCBI lineage: Eukaryota > Metazoa > Chordata > Mammalia > Rodentia > Dipodidae > Zapus > Zapus hudsonius. The sequence goes on along the minus strand of PVHP010037910.1, from coordinate 6,574 downwards.
ATTTAGATGTCATTTTTTCTATACAAGATGCATCAGCCATTGGGAGGTCATGAATGCCATGGTCATATTGACACAGATTTCTGATCAACCTCACTACTTAGTGTGCCTCTTTCTCTGCAGAGACAGGGCCAGTATGCCCCACCTCCAGGAGCCAGCAACATTTTGGGACTCGAGGCATCTGGCCATGTGGCAGAGCTGGGACCTGGCTGCCAAGGACACTGGAAGGTCGGGGATTCAGCCATGGCTCTGCTGCCTGGTGGAGGCCAGGCTCAGTATGTCACTGTACCTGAAGAACTCCTCATGCCCATTCCTGAGGGGCTGACCCTTTCCCAGGCTGCAGCTATCCCAGAGGCCTGGCTTACTGCCTTCCAGCTGTTACATCTCTTGGGTGAGGAGGTCCCCTGCTCAATCAATACAGGATGGCTCAGCTACCCAGCAAACCTCAAACCCCAGAGTCCTCTAGGACACCCAGACCCACCACCCTGCCCTACAATGCAATAACGTCATCAGACCATGTTAGAGTGATTTGATGTGCAGGCTTAGAAAATGGCAACAGGCCACAGTCTTTGTAGTCTCTAATGATTTACTTTGCCGTCTTGGACAAGGCGTTTCCCTGCTAAGAGGTTAGTTAGCAAATGGCCTGCACATATCTTACCACAGAGCCCAGCAGCTGCCTCGGCACTTCAAGTCACACTGAGCTGCTCTCTGGCCCACTACAATAGAAGGGGCAGGCTGAAGGTGTAAGACCGTTGGTACGCACTAGCCTGGCATGCTCAAGGGCCTGGGCTTGATCCTCAGCACTGGATGGGGGAAAGGATGGTTCAGAAGGGTAGTCCTGTCTCTTAACTGCAATTAAAGCTGGAGATGGGGAAAGCTCACATGGACAAGGGTGGCCAGAGAAGGCTTTTAGGAACAGAAGGACTTGTGATGGACAGAGGCACATCAAGTTGGTCCAAGAAAGAGCATCAAGGTGAGGCCAGCTGTGCCACTGAGAGGTGAAGGATAATTATTGACATTTGTGAAAGACGAGGCTGGCCAGATTTTGGTGGCTTTCAATGCCAGGCTGTCTAGACTCACAGCAAAGCCAACAGAGAAGCACTTTTTATTTTGAGAAAAAGGATCATAAAGAAAGCTCCACTTTGGGAGGAGGAGCTTGGTACCTGAGTATGCATCCTGAACCAGTGAGACCAGCTGAGGCAGGTTCAGATAATGCAAGTCGGGTTATTTTTATTTATTGTGTCAATCAAAGATGTGCATTTAGGCATCCATTCCAAGGTAAATGGAGGTAGCAGCTGGGCGTGGTGGCACACGCCTTTAATCCCAGCACTTGGGAGGCAGAGGTAGGAGGATTGCCAGTGAGTTCCAGGCCAGCCTGAGACTACAGAGTGAATTCCAGGTCAGTCTGGGCTAGAGCGACACCCTACCTCAAAAAACAAAAACAAACAAACAAAAAAAAAATGGAGGTAGCTACTAATAACCCTGTTTTGAAAACTTGTTTCCCATATGCTCAAAAGCAAAAAGACAAAAACAACAATACCAATAACAAAAAAAAACCTTTAAATATGCTTCCTTCAGAAAGCTAGAGATTTGGCCTTTGGACAAAAGGTCAGGCAATCTTGGTAGGATATGCCTTTAAGGGAACAGTAGAAATAATGGTTTCTGTACTTTCTGTCACAGGACATGTGCAGGCTGGAGACACTGTGCTAATCCATGCAGGATTGAGTGGTGTGGGCACAGCTGCCATCCAGCTGGCCCGGATGGCTGGCGCCATTCCACTGGTCACAGCTGGCTCCCAGCACAAGCTTCAAGTGGCAGAAAAGCTTGGAGCAGCTGCTGGATTCAATTACAAAGAAGAAGATTTTTCTGAAGCAACGTTGAAATTCACTAAAGGTAAACATCTGCTTCGACAGCTCAGCAGGTGTTGAAAAGATGATTAAATAAAATGCTCCCTGGCCTCCATGGCTGCCCGTGCAGTGGGTCAGCCTTGATGGCTGGATGTGCTCCCACCACCTTGGACAAATCCATGCCCTCTTGTATTAGTCACTGGAGGGAAAGGGGCAGCCAGCCCTTAAGTCTCAGGTGATCTCCATGTGCTTCCTTACACCCAGCTGGACGTCAAGTGTTCTACCACTGAGCTACACCCTTAGTCTTGTATGTGCATTGCTGCAAGTGATGGGATTCATACATGCTTTAGAAACCGTGTCTGACTAGCTTTACCAATCTGTTTCTTCTGGAAGGTGCTGGAGTGAACCTTATTCTAGACTGCATAGGAGGATCCTACTGGGAAAGGAATGTGAACTGCCTGGCCCTGGATGGTCGCTGGGTTCTCTATGGTCTGATAGGAGGAACGGATGTCAGCGGGCCCCTGTTTTCAAAACTACTTTTTAAACGAGGAAGTCTGATCACTACTCTGCTGCGATCTAGGGATAACAAGGTGAGTGAAGAGTGAAAAGAAAATGTAATATATTGCCCACCCAGAAGACTGCTTCATTGATACTATGTTCAGAAAGGAAGCTCTCAGCCGGGCGTGGTGGCGCACGCCTTTAATCCCAGCACTTGGGAGGCAGAGGTAGGAGGACCACCGTGAGTTCAAGGCCACCCTGAGACTACATAGTGAATTCCAGGTCAGCCTGGGCTAGAGTAAGACCCTACCTCGAAAAACCAAAAAAAAAAAAAAAAAAAAAAAGAAAGGAAGCTCTCTCATGTCTTAGGTGCCGAGGAGGGAACCTGCCACCTGTGATTCAGAGAATGATTCAGTTAGTCCACAGAAGCCTTTGTCATAGCCAATGCTTCATGTATATACTGAACAGAGTAAGCAAAGCATTGACCCTAGTAGGAAGTCTTGACATGATTCCACGACTTTAATTGCATGTGATAAGAAAGCTTTGGGAATTTATTCTATCACATTGCAAGACCAAAGCCAAAGCTTATATATTCCTTTGGAACTGATACCACATAAGCCATTCTAGGTTTTTGTTTGCCTGTGTTTGAGGTAGGGTCTCACTCTGGTCCAGGCTTATCTGGAACTCACTCTGGAGTCCCAGGCTGCCTCAAAATTATGCCAATACACCTGCCTCTTGCTTGGGTGCTTCTTTTCCTTTTATTTATTTTTTGAGGTAGGTTCTAGGTTGACTTGGAATTAATTTCCTATGTAGTCTCAGGCTGGCCTCGAACTCAGTGACCCTCCTACCTCAGCCTCCCTAGTGCTGGGATCAAAGGTGCGTAAGCCTGGATGTAAGCCTTCTAACTGCCTGCTGCTTGGCACCTTTAACAACAGTCCTTATTGGGGCTGGGGATGGAGCTCAGTTGCTGAGTGCTTGCTTAACATGCACAGAGTCCTGGATTCTGTCCCCAGCACGTCATAAAACTAGGCATGGTGGTACATATGTGTGATCCCACCACACAGGAGTTGGTTGCAGGAAGATCACAAGTTCAAAGTCATCCTTGGCTACCTAGAGATTTTGAGACCAGCCTGGAGCACATAAGGGGTAGGAGGCCTGGTATGGTGGCTCATGCCTTTATCCCAGCATTGGGGAGGCTGAGGTAGGAGGATTGCTGTGAATTCCAAGGTCAGCTGGGCTAAAATAAGAAGGGGTAGGGATGGGGGCGGGAGGAGGAGGTAGTCCCTAAGCTCCCCTTCTACTCCAGCCTGCAGGCTACACTGCAGAAGCCCAGGAGCGAGCTTCCGGAGGCTGGGGCTCAGCAGGAGGGGGAGCGAGGGCTTCTTTTCAGGTGCTGTGCTTTCCTCAGTACAAACAGGCGCTGGTGAACGCGTTCACGGAGCAGGCTCTCCCCCACTTCTCCAAGGACGAACCCCAGCGCTTGGTACCGGTTCTGGATCGAGTCTACCCGGTGACCGAGATCCGAGAGGCCCACGAGTACATGGAGGCCAACAGGAACGTGGGCAAAGTGGTCCTGGAGCTGCCCCAGTGACGGGGCTAGCCTGGCGGGGTCCACGGGGCGGGGGTCCGGTAAATAAAGAGCAGACTGGAAGGGCGGCGTGCTCACTGTGGGCCAGCGCGGGACCGGCCCGTCCGCGGCGGGAGTCCCGGGTGCCCGGGCTCCAGTCTGACCCTGGACTCATTCACGCGTTTCAGGAGGGCCGAGCCCACGCCCTCGTCAGCCACACCCGGCTGCCGGCCCCGCCCCGTCGCTGCCCACGGGCTCCGCCCCTCCCCAGGCCCCGCCCTCCAGCCAGAGTAATTTGTCAGACCCCGACCTCTAGCAAACTTCATTTGTCAGGCCCGACCCCTCCTCAGGCTCCGCCCCCTCTCCAGGACCCACCTGCTCTACCCAGCTTCATTTGTCAGGCCCGCTCCCTCCTCAAGCCCCGACCTATATAGCCGACGCTAGTTGCTCAGGGCCCCGCCCCTCATGTCTCGCCCTCTGGCCAACTTCATTTGTCAGGGCCCGCCTCCTCAAGCCCCGCCCCCTACTTGCGTCATTTGCCAGGACCCGCCCCCTCCTCAGGCCCCGCCCTCTAGCCGACTCCGTTTGCTCAGCACCCCGCCCCTCCTCAGGCCCCGCTCCTATCTGCGTCATTTCCGGGGCCCGCCCCCTCCTCAGGCCCCCCCCTCTAGCCGATCCACTTTGCTCAGGGCCCCGCGGCCGGAACTCGCCTTTCTGGGCCGTACGCCACGTCCCTTCCGGTCCGGATTACGGAAACGCCTCGTCGCTCGCCTTTCCGCCCGGAGCGTCTGCAGGCAGTTCTGCGTCGGCGCGTCCTGATTTAGGAGAGGCGCTTCCGGCGGCGCCCCGCAGCTTCCGGCGGCTTCTCCCGGTGTTGCCTGCCTCGTCGTTGCCCCGAGTGGCCGCCGTGGGCCCGCGGGCTCCGCGTGATCCGAGGACTTCTGCTGCTGCCGCGGTAAACCTCTCAGCCCGCCGGGATGGCGATGCAGGCGGCCAAGAGGGCGAATGTGAGTACCGGGCGAGCGGGGGCCGGAGCGCCTGCGGCCGGGGCTCGTGAGCACCCCGAGAAGGCCGAGCGCCTCCGGAAGGGAGCACTCAGGAGACACGCCAGCTTTAAGCGCTGGGACACAGCAGCCAAGAAAAGGAGAGCTTTGTTCACGGACTGGTCTTGGCGCGTGCAGCAGGCATCTGTTAGGTCGTGGGGTGACGCCAGCGGGAGGGCTTGTCATCCAGCAGTGAAGCCTTGAAGGGGAAGGGGAGGTGGGTGGGTAGATAGTAAGGGCTGTGCTGTGCTTACATTTGCTCGTGTCTTTGACAAGAAGCGAGAGCCGGGGTCACGTCCTGGGTAGTGTAGACGTTACACGAAGCAGTGGTGGTAAGGATTTGAGAATAGGGGGTAATCCAGGCTTCAGTAGAGGGAGAAAGAAAATTCACTGGACAGTTGTTTTTAAATATTTAAAGAATGGGAGTGCCAGGGCCTCCTGCCACTGTAAATGAACTCCAGACGCATGCGCCCTCTTGTGTATCTGGCTTTCCTTGGGCACTGGGGAATTGAAGTCCTTGTCAATATGATTTTGTTCTGGTACTAGTTTCCCAGCACCAGTGCTCTGTTGTTTTCCGGAAGAGCACACCTCCCCCCTTCAGCAATATCAGATTATATTCATGTATATATTCATATATATATCAGATTATATTCATATATATATCAGATTCAGCTCTCTTTCTTGGGGTCTTGGGAATATGTCTCACTGAGTTCTTTTTAATGGGAGCACTGCTGTCCCTCAGTATAGTAACTGTAAGTCTTTCTCATTTTAGATTCGCCTTCCACCTGAAGTAAATCGGATTTTGTATATAAGAAATTTGCCATACAAAATTACAGCCGAAGAAATGTATGATATATTTGGGAAATATGGACCAATTCGCCAAATCAGAGTGTGAGTCTTACTGAGACATGAAATGTCACTTAGAGATAAGGATTGAATCTCAGAGTTATAGCTGGCAGCGGAAATGCCCTGTGTGCTGTGCACTGTTGTGTCTGTTTTACAGTCGAGACTGCTAAGGCCAAGGACGTGAGGTTCTGTTTTAGTCTCACTCAGTGTTTAGTGATAGAATCTTCTGGCTTAAATTGAACCTCTGAAATACACTGTACCATAGTATTTTAGTCACAGTATTTTTATTTTGTTTTGTTTTGTTTTTTGAGGTAGGGTCTCGCTTTAGTGCAGGCTGACCTGAAATTCACCATGTAGCCTCAGGGTGGCCTTGAACTCATGGCAGTCCTCCTACCTCTGAGTGTTGGGATTAAAGGCATAGTCACAGTATTTCTTTATAAGCAGGTGCCTTTGGGAGGAGAGTGCTGAGGTTTGAACCCAGGGCCTTGTGCATGCTAGGCAGGCACTCTACCTCCAAGCTACAGCCCAAGGCCCTCTATATTTACAGGTTTTGTGAGCTGGGCATAGTGGTGCATACCTACTCCAAGCTTGGGAGGTAGAGGTAGAGTTAGGAAGATCAGGAATTTGTTATCTTCGGCTACTTAGCAAGTTCCAGTCCAGCCTGGGCTACATGAGATCCTGTCTCAAAAAACAAAACAAGCAGACTTTGTGATATGAGAGTGACGTCCTCCCTTTTAGGACCTCTTCCTTCCTTCCTTCCTTCCTTCCTCCCTCCC
>PVHP010037909.1:0-17834 GCA_004024765.1 Zapus hudsonius | reverse complement strand
CTTTCCTGCTCTGAGTTTGAAGTTCCAAGGAAACTTGTATAAAATGCAGTTTCCACTAAAATATTAAGATAAGCAAATAAGGATGTTGTTCAAAAACTTTTCCCTGGGGTGACCTGAACACACATCTATTTGATACCGTCTAGGAGTGTTGGGTTCATTTTCTCTGCTGATTAAAGAATTAAAAGTCAGGAGAGGATTTGAAAGAATAAAGTTTATTTCAAATTAAGAGGTTTTATTAAAAAGCAAAGAAAGCAGACTCGTCAGTGAGGAGAGGATTCTGGAGCCAGACAATCAGCAGTGAGAAGGAAGCTGGACTTTGTGCAGAGGCCGGGAAGCCTCCATCAAAATAACTTCTCTTAAGTGCTGAGCGTTCAGGGGAAGCAGGTTCAACAGGGAGATTGAAGGAGAGCTCCCCTGCTCCTGGGAACTACAGGGTTAACCACAGACCTAAGACACCACCCCCACCACCACAAAAACAAACAAACAAAAAAAGCCACCTGACACTGGACTGCTTCAGGTGCCCTCATCTTTTCCTCCCATTATGTGTAGGTATTTTCAAAGCCTACATTTTTGTTGAGGAGACAGTCAACCAATGAAACCAAACAAGTAAATATCATCTTCTAGTGGTGTGCTCTGAAGAAACCAAGACAGAGGAATATTCAAAATATGGGAGCTGATTAGCAACCTCTGTGGGTTCTAACTCAAGCCCTTTTCACTATAGACCTCTTTTCCCCCAGTTTTTTTCTCATCTAAATTCTTCTATAGTAAATATTTGTGTTGGTCCTTTTTATGAGACTTTTGTTTGGTTGGGCAAATTGCAGTGGGCAGACAGGATTTCTGTGCTTATTCAAGTAACAGAGATGTTTGTGTGCAATCTTCCTGGAGAGGTACACAGGAAGGAAGCCCTTAAGATAAAGAAGCATGTGGAATTCCAGAAGCGGAGAGCAGAGATGGAATTTACTTTATAGCTCTTTACAAGTCCGGAGAACACGCGTAAATCAATGAGTATTTATCAAGCATATATTAAGACAGGGAGACTCCAGATGCTTTCTGCCTCAGGAGGGAGAATCCAGATTCTGTGGCTCAATGACATGTTACCCCACACGGGTGCCTTGTTGATGACGGGAGGAGAGACAGATGCCCACCCACAACACGGTCAGGTGTCACCCAGGACCCCAGTGGGTGCCAGTGCCAGGTGGGTGAGGTGGGTATATTGACAGCTATAATCATGCCCTGGTCATCTCCCATGGAGGTCTCTCCTCTTCCCTCATCTTCCTCCGCTCTAATCCATGGCGATGAGCCATCTGTCCTGGGCTGGGAGGCTGCACCCAGTGGGTTCCTGTGAGTGGTGAGTGTAGGTAGCAGCCTTCCTTTTTCTCACCCTGCTCTGCCGTTCCACAGCATTTGACGGTGTAGCTCATCAGTTCTTTCCGGAAGCTTCTCTCTCTTGAGCATTTGTGATGCCTTCCAATTCTGCTGAGGGTCTGCGAAGAAGGTGCTTGAGAGGGTGGGACTGGGGGAAGCTGTGGGAGACAGATAGCGTCGGCTGGGCTTAGAGGAAGAGTTCAGATTAGACATGGCTTCACTCCAGCTCCTGTTCATTCTCTAAAAAGTGCCTATGACTTGAGCATCCATGTTCTCTTTCTAGAGGTGTGTTTCTGGGAAAGCTCATGCCGGGAGCACCAGTGAGGTGGCTTTCAAGCCCGGTTCTACCCACTTTCACATACAAGTTATTCAGCAGTGGTGTGTGTGGGGGGGGATTTTGCTCTCTTGTGGACACTTTGCAATATCCTGAGACATTGTTGATGGTCCAGATTTGGAGAGGCAGGGCCAGGGGAGCAGTGACACCAGCCTCTAGTGGTTAGAGAGGCTGACCATGTTATGGTGCATCCTGGGTAGCTTAGACAAGGCTCTCTAGGTCCAGACTCAGCCTTCCTTGCAACACAGTAGGTCATTATTTAGGTTATAGTGAAACCAATCCAGGGTTAGAACTTAAGAAAAACATTCAGTCAAACTGGTTATTTATCATCACGGAGATCCAAAAATATATTAGGAAATTCCTCCCATCTTCCTGATTCAAACCAGTATTCTAAGTGGGTAGACAGATTTCAGTGATTTGACTCTCCTTAGCATGTGTGCAACAGTCCATCCATTGCTACTTTACGATTATTCTCGGACATCCCGAAAGAAGAAAGAAAGCAAAATGCCTGTTCTGACCCACGTCTGGTTAGATTTGGCTCAAGGACCCATGTGGGGGCCAAGAGAGCAGCAGAATTTCTGCTCAGTGAGTAGATTTGGTTCTTTTCCCTCTCTCTCTCTCTTTCTCTTTCTCTTTCTTTCTCTCCCTTTCTTCCTCCCTCCTTCCCTCTCCCTTCCCTTCCCTTCTTTCTTTCCTTTCTTCTTTCCCTCTCTTATTACCCTCCTTCCTCTTCCTCTCCTTCCTGCCTCCCTCTCCCCTTCTCTCTTCCTTTCTTTCTTTCCTTGTTTCTTATATTGAGATAGGTTCTCACTCTGTAGTCCAGGCTGGACTCAAATCCAAGGTGACCCTCCTGCCTCAGCCTCCCAAGTGATGGGATTACAGGCACAGACCACCACTTAGCTAATCATTTGTTTACTTGATGATAGTCATTCAGACTGGGGTTAGATGGGATCTCAAAGCCTAATGGCTAAGGATGCTAAGCACCTTTTTAAGTACTTATTGGCCATTTATATTTCTTCTTTTGGGAACTCTCTGTTCAGTTCATTAGCCCATTTATTGACTAGATGATTAGGTGTTTTTTGGTGTTTAATTTTTGCAATTATTTATGTGTTCTAGATATTAATCCTCTGTCTGCTGTGTAGCTGGAAAGAGTTTCCCATTCTGTCGGCCGCCTTTTCACTCGTTTGAATCCTTCCTTTAATGTGCGGAAGCCTCTTAATTTCATAAGATCCCATATGTCAGCTTCTGGGATTATCTCCTCTGCTATTGGAGTCCTTTGCAGAAAGCCCTTGCTTATTTCTTGAGGTGGTTTCCATGTTTTCTTCTAGCGGCTTTAAAGTTTTAGGTCTACTATTAGGGTCTTTGATCCATTTTGAACTTACTTTTTTTTTTACAGCCTAAAAGATACAGATCTAGTTCCATTCCACATATAGAAATATAGCTTTCTTAACACCATTGTTTTTAGCACCTTTGTCAAAAACTTGGTGGTTATAACTGTGTGGGTTTATTCTGGGTCCTCTATTCTCTCATTGGTCTACATGTACATTTTTGTGCCAGTACCAGGCTGGGTTTGTTATCATGCGAGCACTTGATTATGTTTTTAATATATCTTTAACATTTCTATTGGTATATAATTATATATATATTAACATAACAATATGATTGATGTACGAGCTGGACTTGGTGGTACAAGCCTGTCATATCTGCTATTAAGAGGCTGAGATAGGAGGATCACAGGTTCAAGGCCTGTCTGGGCAGCTTAGTGAGACACTGTGTCAAAACCCAGAAATATAGGAAAGGGCTGGGGATATAGGTGGGAGGTAGAGCACTTCCCTAACGTGGGGGGCCCTAGGCTTAGTCTCTAAAATGACCCCCCACACCAAAAAATGACATATAATAATTATACACATTTGTCAGTTACAGTGTGACTTTTGTTTTGTTTTCGAGGTAGGGTCGCACTTTAGCCCAGGCTGACCTGGAACTTACTTCAGGCTGGCCTCAAACTCACAGTGATCACACCATCTCTGCCTCCTGAGTGCTGGGATTAAAGGTGTGCTCCTCCACTCCCTGCTACCAGTGTGACATTTTATTGCATGAATGTAATACATTGTCATTGGCATGTCTCTCAGCTCAGAATTCATCATTTATTCTGTTGGGAACATTCAAAGTCCTCTCTCCTAGCTATTTTGGAATATTCATTTAACTCTGCTCAACCACAGATATGCTTTCCTAATGTTAGAAGTCATTCTTTTGATCAAGCTGCATCCTTGTCTCCTTTAACCACCCTGCCACCTTCCCTCTTCCCCACAGTCTTTCTTCACCCTCTAGGACCATGACGGCAGTGGGACACTGGCAACTTGCCATATTCAAGAAATGAGCTAGGAGCCATATTGTACAGGGAAAGGTTAAGAAGTCAGGAACTTTAAATGAAGCCTGCTAAACAGAGACAGGCATTGGGAATCATAGTGTTCACACATTGAAAGGAGCTGAAGACGGGTTCCACTTTTTCTCAGTTGCCTCTGATTATACCAGAAAAAAGAGGAAGAAAAGTGTCTCTAGAGATCTTGATTCTTGCAAGGATTCAGTTTTTATTTGTTTTCACTGTACAGATTTAATGAACCTCAATCCTGAATTCTGCATGCCACAAGGGCTCCCTTCATTTGTAAGGTTAGCGCTTAGAGAACTCCACAAGCTCTTAGCTGTGAGGAGTCAGTATTTGTGCCTTCTTTCTTCTCCTTCCACTCTCCTGCTTCCATTTTGCTGGTGCATTGCCTTTGTGCAAGTGCACAAAGTGTGAGTCACATGGAGTGCACAGAGGATACTCACTGGGTGTGAGTCACACAGAACACATAGAGGATACTCACTGGGTGTGAGTCACACAGACTGCAGAGAGGATACATACTGGGTGAGAGTCACACAGAGCACACAGGGGATACTCACTGGGTATGAGTCACACAGAGTGCACAGAGGATACACACTGGGTGTGAGTCACACAGAGTGCACAGGGGATACTCACTGGGTATGAGTCACACAGAGCACACGGGATACACACTGTGTGTGAATCACACAGAGTGCACAGGGGATACTCACTGGGTGTGAGTCACACAGAACGCATAGAGGATACTCACTGGGTGTGAGTCACACAGACTGCAGAGAGGATACACACTGGGTGTGAATCACACAGAGTGCACAGGGGATACTCACTGGGTATGAGTCACACAGAGTGCACAGAGGATGCACACTGGGTGTGAGTCACATTGAGCGCACAGGGGATACTCACTGGGTGAGTCACACAGAGTACACAGAGGATACACACTGGGTGTGAGTCATACAGAGCACACAGAGGATACACACTGGGTATGAGTCACACAGAATGCACAGAAGATACTCACTGGGTTTGAATCACACTGAGAGCACAGGGGATCCTTACTGGGTGTGAGTCACACAGAGCTTTCCTTTTTTTTCAGGTACCCTCTGGGGGAATGTTGTTATGTATTAGCACTGTGGTGGCTTGAATGTACTGTCCCCCATAGTCTCATGTGTTTTGAATGCTTGGTCCCCATCTGGTGGCAGTTTGGGAGGTAAAGCCTTGCTGGAGGAGTCCTGTTTCTAGGATTGGGCTTTGACCAATATATTTTAACCCATATATATATTTAATATAATTTAACCCATATATCCCCTTGCCAGAGCTCAGCTCACTCTTGCTTCTTTCTCCCAGTTGCTATGGCAACATATATGCCCAGCCTGAGATTTACCATCCTTTCCCTGACTAATGAAGCTTCCCCTCTAGACTGTAAGCCAACATCAACCCTCTCCTCCTGTCGGCTGCTTGGTGAGGTGCTTTGTCCCAGCAACATGGACAGAACTGCAACAATCACCGAAGGAACAAGGCATCTCTAGATTTCTTTTGCTTAAGAATGTTTTTCTACTGAATCAATTAAGGTTCTCCAGAAAAACAGGAACAATAAGATATATGTGTAGATAAAAAGATAGTCAGATGATAGGTAGGTAGATAGATAGACAGAAAGGGATATTATAAGGAATTGCCTCACTTGGTTACAGAAACTGTTAAGTCTAAAATCTGATAAGGAAGGATGGCACGCTGGAGGGGAGAATTGCATTTTCAAGTCCAAATACACATTTGTGTTTTTGTGTGTGTGTTTTCTGTTCTTTCTCACGTAGCCCAGGTTGGCCTTGAACTCATTATGCATCCAAGGATATCCTTGAACTTCTGCCTCCACCTCCTGGGTACTGGGTGAGTTATCTCTTGCTCTTCTGTGTGTGTATGTGTATGTGTGCACATGCATGTGTGTGTGTGGTGTAATATGATTGTGCTCTGTATGCACATATGTCTAGATGTGTGGCAGCCAGAAGAGAACTTTGGGAACTTACCCCAGATCTGTAGCTTCAATAAATCCTTAGGAGGTTCATCTTAGCATCATGAGGCTGACTATGACTCCCCTCTTTCACCACTGAGTTATTTTTACACCATTTTCAAAATAGATTTGCTTTGTGTGGAGGCCTGCTCTTGGACTCTGTGGTATTCTATTCTTGCATTTGTCTCTCCTTTCACTGGTAGAACACGGTCCTAATGACAATAGGTAGCTCACTTTGGCGTTAAGCCAGTATTGTTCTATTAATGGCACTTGACATATCCATACAATGAGAAATCAGGATGTGGGCTGGGTGAAATCAAAGGTCCAAAGAAGCTTCCAAGAATCCAGAGTGAGGGCTGGAGAGATGGCTCGGTGGGTAAGGCACTTGCCTCCAGTGCCTAAAGCCTCCGGTTCAATTCCCCAGTACCCATATAAGCCATACCCACAAGGTGGTGATCCTGGTGTTCTCTCTCTCTCTCTCTCTCTCTCTCTCTCTCTCTCTTTCTCTCTCTCTCCTTGAAAATGAATAAGTAAAATTTAAATTAAAAAAAAGAATCCAGAGTGAATGGAGATGAGATAGCCAGAAGACCACCAAGGGATGCAGCCCAGGCTGCTGCTGATCCGACCTTGAGTTAGTGACACTGACTTTTTCAGTTTTACTTGGAAACATTCAATAGCAATTTTTATTATTTAAAAACAAATATGGCTGGGGTGGTTGAAGGCACTTTCTTGCAAAGCCTGTTATTCTGGATTCAATTCCCCAGTACTCACCTAATGCCAGAGGTGTAATATGTCTGGAAATTGCTTATGGCCCTGACACACTCATACTCTTTCTGTCTCTCAAAGAAAAAATTAGTAAATAAATATTCAATAAATAATGCAAGGCTATGGAGATGGCTCAGCAGTTAAAGCTGCTTGCTCTGCAAGTCTGCCAACCATCCCCAGCACCCACGTAAAGCAGGCTGCACCCTGGTACACGCATCTGCAATCCCAACTATGGCAGTGGGAGGTGGAGTCGGGAGCATTCAAAGTTTGAGGGCCAGCTGGTTTGCATTTCCAAACTGCAGAGACAAGAGCGACCCTGTCCCAAACAGCATGAAGGAGAGGGCCAACATCCCAAGGTTGTCCTGTGAACTCCACATGCATGCCCCCCCCCCATGTAATAAAAACAATTTAAAAGTAACAGAAACACGTCAAGTTTTATGTGAAAATAGTATGAATGAGCAATTTGTGGGGGCTGGGATCACTGGTCTGATTACAAGGTATTCTTTTGTGAAAACCCATTGATCTTCTATTCCGATCTGTGAACTTTTCTCTACTTAAATTGAAGCATTTGCTAAGAAGTGTAGATTTCTCTAGGGGTTGGGATTGTGAAATAGGAGATTGGATGAAGAATTGTCCTTTCACTTCTTAACTTCCTATTTTGTTGGTTTTCCTCCATAAGATACTTCAAGGGATTTTCATCACATCAAGTATAACAGGAAAGTGGACTTTTTATGTATGTGTGTGATAAAGATACTCAAAAATACTCCTAATAGGAGAAACAAGTCTTAAAGCCGTCTGGCATAGTATGGTGCTCACAGAAGAATACTTCACTCCATTGTAGAGGAGGTGCGATTCTTGGCAGCTCTGGCCACTGTCCCACAAACCTTTGTCATTCACAACAGAATCAGAGGTTGGAGTCTTGAACTCACTTTTAACCTCTCCTGGATCTCAGCCTTCCAAAGGGCTCTGAGGTCTAGCTTCCCAGCACTCCTCCTGGCCAGGGAAGTACGCCTACTGCACACAGAGGGGAGTAAACACAATAGCTATGAATTCACATACTATAAATAAGGCTGCTATCGTTTTCAACTTGTAAAAAATATGACATAGATAATAAACACGATGTGGGGACTGGGGAATTGAACCCCAGTCTTTAGGCTTTGCAGGCAAGTGCCTTAATCTTTTTTGATGTCCCACAGCTTGCAGCTCTAGAACAACATCACGTGGCCTCCCTGAGTCCCTGTCTCACGTGACCATCTTATAAAGACATCAGTCACATTGAATCAGGTGCCCTCCCACCGCAGAATGCCCTCATGTTCCGTCTATAAAGACCCTTTTCCAAACAAGGTCACATTTTGAGGTACTGGGACTTAGGACACTGTATTATTACTTTTCTTCTTTCTGTGATAAATTCCTGACAAAAGCATCTTAAAGAAGGAAGAATTTATTTCAGCTCACTCTTTGAGGGTACAGTTCAGTCCATCACGATGATAGGAGTGTGAGGCAGCTGGTCACGTTGTGTCTGCAGCTCATGGAATGGTGACCCCCTCCCCACATTCTGAATGGTTCTCCCCACCTTAGTTAAACCTCTCTGGAAACCCTCTCAGACATGCCCAGAGGTTTATCTCCTAGGAGATCCTAAGTCCTCTCAAATTGACAAGATTAACCATTACAGTGCGTCTTGTTGGGGAGAATGAGTGTGTGTGTGTGTGTGTGTGTGTGTGTGTGTGTGTGTGTGTGCGCGCGCGCGCAGAGGATTGGGACACCTTGCAAGAGGCAAGCAAGGAAAATGTACTGAAGGAACTAATGCCAGAGGTGTGGTTAGAGATAAGAGAATCCAGTTAGAGGTGGTGAAACACTCAGGATTAGCAGCGGGAGTCACGAACATCCCTGGAGACAAGGGACAAAGTGAAGAAAGTATTCTCCGGTACAGTGGAGGGTACACCTGCTCCCCCAACACCTGCCTAGTGGGAGCTAGGTTGGTGGCAAGTTACAATCACACCATGACAACCTAGCAAGGAGACTGTACCCTCTCTCACTAGCCGGTGCCCATGGCTAAGTCCCACCAGCACTCATCCAACAGCCAGGGGAACTGGCATCCATGTGGGCCTGGCTCTCTCTGGTGGGACTGAGATGCAGCAATTACAGAAGTGGGTATGGTCTTCCCTCTACCTTGGGGCTGTGGGGCACCAAGCAATGGGCTCTCTCTCCTTAGGAATTCTGATCTTCCCAGAGAAAGGCCCAGGCTCTATATGTGGTTGTTGGGAAGTGGTGATGGATTTTGTCTGTTTATTCCTTCCTACTTAATGCCCTTTTAAAGATTTTATACAAAGTTTTTGGTAGTGGGAAGGATGATGACAAGAAAATCAACTCCATCTTTCCCAGAACGGAGCCGAAGGTCGTTTCAAGCTCTGCGGTGTCTCCATGGCTTGGGATAGTCAGGGGCTACCTGGTCCCCTATGTGTCTGGAGATAAGCACCCAGCCTGCCCTTGTTCTTTCCGGAGCAGTACTAGCAGCTAGGGAGTGACCACCTCAGTGCTCTCCTCAGTGCTTGGACAGTCCAACTTCAATGCATTGAGGCTGATCCAAAGACCAAATGGGATCTTTTTCCAATTTGTAATTGTTAGCATATATGAATGGTACATAATTGATTTCATTATTAGACACACTTTGATCTTGAAAATGGAATACTGAAAGGGAGATTGTACTTATGAGATCAAGGTTTCCATGCAATCCTTTCGGATAAAATGGTTTGGAGCAACACTGCCACCTGGTGGTCACTATTCATATTGCATTCCATGTCCACCCAGCCCTGTCCTCTCTTTCTGTCCCACTAACATTTGAACTCTTTGGTTGTTCCCAGGTTTATTGAAAATATTACAGAACAGCAGGAAATATTCAAAAGGATCCATGTGGTGTTCTAAAATTCACCTCCACTGCAGGCTGAGTGACATACAGGATGGAGAGATTGCCAAAGCATTTTCTTAGTGGAGGGATCCACCTCAATGATCTCAGGATCCAGGATTGCGACCTCAGGAACATGATTATCCCCCCACCTCTCTCTCCTTCTCTCTCTCCCCCTCCCTCCAGCAGCGTGATGGAGAGCCCTCTCAGAGGACCTCTCTGACTCCCCTTCTGCTATGTTGAGGTGGAGCCAGGAATAACAGCATCCCTTCCAGCATGCACTTGTGGGAAGTTGTGATGACCCCCAGGACACTTTCTTCACGATTTTAGTGTGAACGAGACTATGTTGGTGGGCCCTGGTAAAAGACAATTTTTTTCTTTGTTTTCACCTTGTTTTGATATAAAGGTTGGGGGTTTCATTTACCAGGCTGGTGAATCACCCCACTCTGACAGGGTGGCAGGACCTCTGTAGACACAGGGACATCTGAAAGCATTCTGGGAAAACCAAGATGGACATGAAATTTACCTGTGGCTACTTGTGGTGTCCACCCGTCAGTCTTACCAGGTCCACCCCAAGTCTTTGGCTTCCCTCAGCAACAGGGCACCCTCAGACACATGGCAGGACCAGTAGCAGACACAGGAGGGTCTCTTTTCCTGGCCTGTTGCTCTATGTGGCCTCGGCCTTCCCCCACCTTGGAGCCCTCTTCCCCCAGAATGAGACTCTTACACCAGAGGGGACAGAGCAGGGACAGTCTGTTCCTCCCCGAGTCAGCCAAGGCTAGGTGCTCCTGCCACTTACTTGGAAGCTGCTTTTCCTCATCACCAGGGACTCCTCCCTTGGGCCTTCGAGTAGCTGAAAGCAGGATCAGGATCTTGGCTTGGCTTTCATTGCCGAACTGTCTCCTTTGTCTGAAAGCCCTGGGCAAGGTCATCCCTTGAGTGTCTGTCTAAAAACCAGTGGCACCCCATCTCTCTCATCCCCGTCAAGGCTGAAGGCACTTCCTGTCCCAGACCCTCCAAAGGCCCCCGAAGGTCTCTTGAGTCATTGCCCAGGAACAGCAGAACCATGGAGACACATGACTCTATGACGAGATCGCCCCAGGATGAAGAGAGCATCTATGGGTAAGCAAGAAGGACTTTGAACCTACTTGTAGAACCAGAACTGAAACAATGATCAACCAGAGCAGGACTGGTTGACGATGCCACCCTCTTGCCCTCTGCCCAGCTTGCCCTCTGGTTAAACCTGAAGCTCATGTCAGTATCGCGAAGATAGACTTGGGGTTACCCACCCCTCACTCTGCTCTTCCCGATGTGCCCACATCAATGAAGTCTCTGTTCTCTGGCAGATCAGGGGCCTGGGGACTCGAGGAGCTGGGTTTTTCCCTAATAGTACACCTTGGTCTAGAAACTCCTGGAACCTGGCAGACCCCACATCCTCGGCCTGGTGGTGGCCATCTTTTGGTTGAGTCCCCAGAGCATACTGGCTGTGGCCTTGGCTCCCGTCCCTCATGCCCCAAAGCTGCCACACTCACTCTCTGGCCACCACTCAGGTCTTGGCCTGTTATGTCCCCAGAGCCTCTGTGGCCCAGGCTGGACCTGTCTGAATACCACATAGCACTCCCCCACCCACCACCTCAGCTATCATTTCTCTGAAATTCAAGTTGTCTGGCTGACAACCTCCTAATTTCTGACCCCACACTTGTCTCCTGTGACCTGGGTTCCTGAGCAATTGATCACTCCAACCAGGGCATTTTAATTTTATAGTTTTTAAATCAGAGTCTCGCTCTAACCCAGTCCTGGTGATTCTCCTACCTCAGCCTTCTGATTGCTGGGATTAAAGGCATGAGCCACCAAGCCCAGCTTGCATTCTCTTTCTTAAAAAATATTTTTATTTATTTATTTGCCAGAGAGAGAGAGAGAGAGAGGGGGGGGTGTCAGGGCCTCTTACTACTGCAAATGAACTCCAGACTCATGTACCACTTTACACGTGTACTGAGGAAATTGAACCTGGACCTGTAGGCTTTGCAAGCGAGGACCTTTAATCACTGAGCCTGAGCCATCTCCTCAGCTCAATTTTGTTTTTGAAATTCATATATGCATCTGTGTAGCTTTATAAATGATTTAGGCTCTGGCAATAAAGTGCTACAAATAAAAGTCTGAATTAGCAATTACAATATTAGTGCAAAAATGTGCCCCACATTCTAAGAACCCAGAAACCACTTACTGTTTCTATAAGTGCATCTGCTCTTAGCAAAGCTGGGGCCAGGTCAGCAGTCCTTAAAGACTTCTGCTTTGGGAACGCCTGGAATGATGGGATGTCCTAGATCCGTAGGGCAGGGGACCTGAGCTGCGCACTCAGGATCTGAAACCCGGCTGTTTGTGCCCGTGTGCCTCCTGGGAGAGAGACCACGTAGCCGTGTTACCATAAGGGTACTGCTACTCAATAATTTCTTAGCTAGACAATTTTAAAAAGAAGTATACTACCATTCAATATCATACATGTAAGCACATTACAGCATATGTATATGCTCATATGTAATAATTTATGCTCCCAGTATCTGAAATATCTCTTACCATGCAATTATATATTATTATAAGAAAAGATGTGATATATTCACATACTATATAAAATATTAACAATCAGCACATGACATGCTTAATAACAATTAACATTTAAATTAATTATAAATAAAATTCAAAATCTGCTTTCTCAAGTGCTGCTTTCTCATGTGGCTGACTGATGGCTGCCATATTGGACGATATGAATGGTAGGATATTTCCATCCTTATAGGATGGGAAGTCCTGCCCTAAAGGGTCGGTGAGTGCTGTCTGGTTGCTGGAGGTTGGTGCGGGCAGCCCTGCTAGAGGAGATTTTCTGAGCCACGGCCTTGGCATATGTGTATAATGTGTAGCTTTCACACACTGAAGCTTCTGCGTTTCTGCTCAGTTGTCACCTTACAGAACAGAGAACCTTCCAGAAGGGTGTTGTCATGGTTTGATCCAGGTGTCCCCCACAAACAATTGAATGTGTTCTGATAGATCGATCCTCAGCTGATGGCAATTTGGGTTTTACAACCTCGATGAAGCTGTGTTGTCGGGGGCGGGTTTATGGGGTTATAAGCCAGCTCCCCCTTGCCAGTATTTGGCACACCTTCCTGCCGCTGTTTGCAGTGCTGTGGCAGAGGTGATGTCCAGCCCTCTGCTCATACCATCGTTTTCCCTGCCAGGATGGAATCTCCCCTCAAGTCCATAAGCCAAATAAACCCATTCCTCCACAAGCTGCTTTTGCTTGGGTTCTTTCTGCGCAGCAACTAGAAAGCTGACCGCAACAGTTTTGGTACCAGGACGTGGGGTCATCTGTTGCTGCTAGAACCCTGATCTTGTGGCTTTGGTCTTCTGGAAGTGACAGGAGGAATGTGGAAGGATTTGAAATCTCGGCCTAAGAGATGCCTCGCACAAGTGTTGTGAGTACAGCTTCATGGATCATTCTGGTCAGAGTTGAAAGACCTGAATGTAATGAGAACTATGGACTGTGAGGTTTGGTTTACAAGGGTGAGAAAGAACTTTGTCAGGACTGTGTCAGAAGCAGTTTGCATGCGAGGCCTGCTGCATTCTGCCTGCCTGTGTCCTGGAAACCTGTGCAGGGTTGTTTTACGTAAAGATGGACTGGTGTGAGCAGATGGAGATGGCACAGAAAGAAAGATCTTTGGGTCGAAACTGCTGCCCGTTCACCTGCAATTGTTTGAGATGAAAACCATTGAGATTGGGCCAGCTGGTCTGCATTGGAACAACAGGAAGAATGCGGACTTTTAAAGTAAGGGGCCTGAATGCTTTGATCCCCCTGGATTAACAAGTTGGTAGCCCACCTGGTTTGGTGGAATGGAAATTTGTTAGAAAGAGAGGGTCATTGGATTTGCAACAGTTTTGTTTTTGAAAAATGGCCATCGGCATGAAGCAGGTGTGCAAGGTTGCCTGCATGGAGCCTGATGGGGCCATGAGGATGAACTGTGGGTTGCAATGGAGACTCAGTGAATTCCAGGACTATGGATGGGTGCCAAGGCGAGCTGCCAGCACCGGATGACGTTTTCCCAGAATGTGAGTAGCCGAGCTGGAGGGGCGGAATTGAATCTCCAAGAGACTTGTGTTATTGGTTAGAATCATTGAGCTTGGAGTTAGAGATTGATGGTGCCCTGTTTGTTTTAAATCTTGTATTGGTCGATCTGTTTTTGCTGTGTCTAATGTTTTGCATTGTGAATGTTCTGTGCCATTACGGGTTTATTTTTGTTATTATGGCTCAGTTGAAAGCTGTGGGGACTTAAGAGTTGAGCTGAACATATTGTGTTTATATCTTGTATGATTATTAGTTTGTGGGGGCCAGGGGCGGACTGTCATGGTTTGATACAGGTGTCCCCCACAAACAATTGAATGTGTTCTGATAGATCGATCCTCAGCTGATGGCAATTTGGGTTTTACAACCTCGATGAAGCTGTGTTGTCGGGGGCGGGCTTATGGGGTTATAAGCCAGCTTTCCCTTGCCAGAGTTTGGCACACCTTCCTGCCGCTGTTTGCAGTGCTATGGCAGAGGTGATGTCCATCCCTCTGCTCATACCATTGTTTTCCCTGCCAGGATGGAATCTCCCCTCAAGTCCATAAGCCAAATAAACCCATTCCTCCACAAGCTGCTTTTGCTTGGGTTCTTTCTGCGCAGCAACTAGAAAGCTGACCGCAACAGGTGTCCTGGGGATATTGTGTGGGAGACACCAAGAGGTCCCACAGCTGGGTGGCAGGGTGAGTCCCTCCCAGAAGGGATGGATGGGTTTAGGGAGGGACTTGTGAGGGACTGGCATGGTTTGATCCTGGTGTCCCCCACAAACAAATGAATGTGTTCTGAGTGATCGATCCTCAGCTGATGGCAGTTTGGGTATTAGAATTTAGCTGGAGCTGTGTTGTTGGGGGTGGGCTTATGGGGTTATAAACCAGCTTCCCCTTGCCAGTATTTGGCACACCTTCCTGCCACTGTTTCCAGTGCTGTGGCAGAGGTGATGTCCACCCCTCTGCTAATGCCATCGTTTTCCCTGCCATGATGGAGTCTCCCCTCGAGTTTGTAAGCTTAATAAACCCATTCCTCCACAAGCTGCTTTTGCTCAGATTCTTTCTACGCAGCAACAGAGAAAGTTAACTGCAACAGGGACCCCAGTGGAGAGAAAGGACAGACGACTGGGGACCTTCTAGGAAAGCTTTATTCCCATGCAGTGACCCCTTTGTCTTCGTTTGGTTAACCCTCCTCTGGGACATTGAGCTTCTCCTTCACCCCACAGGCCACCACAGCAAAAAAGAACTCGGGGAAGAAGGTGCGGATGAACACAGCAGCCTTGGGGACGGGGTTGGCCATGAACACCTCTTGCTTCTTCCGCCGCACAGTGCTCATCACCTCCTGGGCCACCTCGGCCGGGTGCACACCGTAGGCCAGCTTCCTGGAAAAGACTGAAAGCCCAGGAAAGAGGTTATGGCCTGGGTGAGGAGTGAGTGGGCCAAACCTTCTGCCTGCACAATGGCCCCACAGGCTCAGGCCTCCCTGGCATCAGGGTTTCCAGGACACTCAGCCATCCTCTGCCCTTGACCCTGAGGAAGAAAGGCTTGCATCTTTATCTGGAGAGTGGTGGTGGTTCTGTCTTGCTACCTTCGAAGTAGAAGGGGTGGGAGGAGCTTAGGCAAAGTGAGCGAAGGGACTGTCATTTACAGTGGTGAAGCTGGGCTTGTCCTGAGCCTCCTGAAGCCACTGGCTTTGTCCCCAAGCTTGGTTCATGTTAGTGCCTCAGTGTAGACATGGGCTGAGGCGAGGTATAGTGTCTCTACAGTTGGAGTGTTCTAGAATAATAATGTGCATTCACTGTGGGCTGGTGGGCCAGAACTTTCAGGCCTCTCTGCAACTTTAAAGGAGAGTTTCTAAAGGAGAAACTGAGGCACAGAGCAATAAAGACACTTGCTTCTGGTCTGCGGCAAGTTTGCACAGGGGATGCTGAGCCTCCTCCCAAGGTGGGAGTACGGTGGCTCTTAAAGACCAAGTCCTGACTTGGCTTGGGGAATGGGCCCAGGGGTGCAGAGGCTGCCAAGGCCTCAGAGCAGGGTGCCTGGTGCCTCAGGCCTCAAGCTTTGGTCCTACTCCTCCCAAACCAATACCCCTGGGATCTATGAAGCCACAGGTCTCCTCACCCCCACCCTCAAAGCCTTCGGCTCCCCTGGGAATTCTTACATTTACAAATAGAGGCTTTCCAGTCTCCTTGCTCCGGATAAAGGTGGTAGGAGCGGATGAACGTGGGGCTCACCGTGCTGACCACAACGTCGTATTCCTCGACCTCAGCTCTGAGGCAATCAAAGAAGCCCAGGGCAGCGTGCTTGGAGGCGGCATCTGGAGGAAAGATCAGCCAAGGTGGGTGCAGGAAGGGCCCAGCCTGCTTCCCAGGGCTGCACTGGAGACTGGCTCAGAGCTGGAAAGGGCCTGTAAACACCCTGCACGACACAGTGACAATTAACTGACACATGATCCCCTGGGACTCTGTACCTGCCTGTGACTTGCTGTCGCCTTAATTTAATAGACTTGGTCCTCCAGAACCAAGGACCCCCCCCCCCAAGTATGGGTAACAAACACTCAGGAGGATTCACATGTGCACTGATCCACGTGGACCCTTATCGCCACTCCCTCACAGTACAGTAGCGCTGCCATTGAATTTACTTAACATTCCCATTGTATTCGGCACTGTAAGTCATTTAGAATGATTGAAAAATATGTGAGAACCCATGCACAGATCCTAACAAGATACTATGTCATACAGAGGAACTGAAGCCTCCTTTGATTTTGGTATCTGTGGAGGTTCTAGAACAATCTCCCTGTGGGCACTGAGAGACCGCAGGGAATTGAGTGGGGAGGGAGAAGAGCCATTATGTCAGCTTTGTGAAGTGTGAAGCATGGCATCTGGTTCCACAGCCAAAGGTGTTAGAGAAGGGACTGGAATTCAGGCTTCCTATCTCCTGGGTCCCCATTTATCCCACTCTCAGGCTGGCTGAACCCAATCCTCCTTGAGTGAAAACAGTTACAGCCATCATGGATGTGCAAACCAATGCTTCCACGAGCCAGAGCACTACCATCAAGATGGAGGAGCACAGGGCAGGGCAAGAGGGGAGAAATCAGACCCCCAGCCACTGTGAGGGGAATGTAAGATGGTATGACTGCTTCTGAAAGGGCTGGAAAGTTTCCCGAACATCTAAATATAACCTAATGTGTGACTCCACAATCCTCGCCTAAGTCTGTACCCCAGAGAAATGAAGGCATGTCCTCACAGACACTGCATGCATTATTCAAAAAAGCCCCAAAGCGGAAACAGCAAGAATGTCCAGAAACAGGTAAATTGACGACTACAATATAGTATACCCACGTGGTGGATTATTGGGCCACGAATACACACATGCAACATTGTACTAGGTAAAAAAAGAAAAATCCATAATGGCTCCAATCCCACAGTTTGATGTCCTACTAAGAAGAGGACATTTGAATACAGAGGGTCACCACACAGGCACTGCACAGAGGACAGGCCGCATGAAGACGTAGCAAGAGGGTGGCCCATGTACCAGCTGAGTAGAGTCCACAGGGGAAATCAACCCTGCTGTTTAAGCCACCGAGCCTGTGGTATTTTGTTATGGCAACCCAATCCAGTTCATACAGGGCTCTGTCCATGGTTCTTTCCTCCCTCCTTCCTGTCCGTCTGTCTATCAGACATTTCCTGACCTCTGTTGGGCACCTGTGGTGTGACGAGGCTGTTGCTCACTTGAACTCTCAGCAGCCACGAGAACTTCGCAAGATTGGGCTCATTGATGCTCTATTATGGCCGGGCAATCGCATGAGGCCCTGGCCCTCCCACGGATAGATAAATGATTAGTTGTTGCTAGGGGGACATTTTCTTTAGTGGTGTAACCATTCATACGTTGCCCATGCTCCTGAAGGTAACTTCTCACCCAACCTCCTATAAGTAACCCCAGTTAGACTCATTGGTTCTCCAAAGTAGACTTGAGTGGAATTATTTCTTTGGTCTGTCCT
>PVHP010037908.1:0-17131 GCA_004024765.1 Zapus hudsonius | reverse complement strand
ACAGTAGGCCGATAGCTGAGATTCTGGCAAGAGAGGAGCCACCACAGTCATATCGTGGAGGATCCAAATGGAACCCCGCAGAGAATGACGGGATGAACAAGGGGCCCACAGCCACAGCCATTAAATCAACACAGGATAAGCCAGTGAGACAGAAACCAATGATTTCAACACAAAGACCTCTAAGCTCACAACCTTAAAGTAGCCTTAATACTCATCCACCACGACTCAGGGAACTATGCGGAAGAGGGGGCGGAAAGATTGTAAGAGCCGAGGTGGAGGAGATTATCCAGAGGCATGGCCAGGAGAATCTGGCTGAGTACTAGGCTATCCATGGTCTCCTGTCATAAGAACTGATCCAGAGGACCCATGGAGGGGGGAGGGGAGGGCAGTGGGGAATTGGCGATAACAACTCATTGTTTGCACACTAAATGTTGTAACTCATTATGGACAATAAATTAAAAAAAAAAGAATTACTAGAATTACTGTATTTGATTCAAACTGAACTACTAGAGAATATAAACACCTACTACTATGACCCACATGCTATGGCCCAGCATTTTCGTCTCTGTTTTAGTACTGGGTCCTCATAACAATTAAACAGATATAACAAGATGTCTTGGTTGGAAGAAAAATTAGGAAGGGTCCTATCATATCCAAGCAGGACCAGGGCATAGGTTTCTGGCAAGTGAAAATACTTAAAGTACTTTCTCCACTGCTGTCTATTTATACTTGGATCTACACAGGAACCAAAAAGTCTTCTGAATGAAGTGGTTAAACCTGTTAGTCACTGGATTTCAAGTATATTTGGATGTGTTTGACAGTTGTATGCAAGCCTGACTGCTATTTTTTGACTGTTGAAAGTCCCCAAATGGCCCATGTGTTAAAGGATTTGTGTGTCTAGGCAGACACTGGGCTTGGTGGTCATTGAAAGACAGACCAAAGCTCCTTCTTCCCTGGTACCATCGAAAGTGGAATATCACAATTGTTCCTAGACAGGATTTAAAATACCATGTGAAAAGAAGGAGAAAGGAAATATTAGGATTTTTGTTGAAGGAAAGCTAATTTTAGTTTCACCTACATCTGGCGATATGACATTTCAAGACACCCAAAACAGAAGATGTTGGTTCCCTTCATAAGAGCCATCCCCTAGTCCATCCCCTAGTCAAGAGACCTCCCTTAACTTATAGACATGATGAGCATGTGGGAGGAATGTTTAGGGATAATGTACTTATTAAACCTCCAAAAGCCCTTCTCTCCCCCATGTAGTTGCTCATAGATTCTCTCTGTTGTGCCACCCATTTTTCTAAGTTCTAATTGAAAAAAAATGCAACTTCTCTCCCCCCTTTCTTTCTCTATTTGAATCCTGGCCATAATCCCAAGTATGCCTGTCCAAACACTGGGTCCTTTTCAATAAATCTGTGCCCTTATCATGACCCCTCACATGCACACCTAATTTTTCATGGCCTCAAGACAAAGAACTTTACTGTGAAAGTGCAACAGCACACAGTTGGGAGGTGGTGGAACCTTTGGCAGACAACTAGGTCACTGTGGGTGGGACCTTGAAGGAGTCTGTGCAATCATAGTCTCTTCCTTTTGCTCTTCGCTGCTTCCTGGTCATAAGGTGAGTGGCTCAGCTATACATTCTCACTATAAGGTACTTCCTCACCACAGGCTAAAGCAATAGGGCGAACTGATCATAGACTCCCCAAACTGTGAGCTAAAATACTTACCTTCTTATTGCTAGGATAAAACACCCAACCAAAAACAGCTGATGGGAAGAAAGTAATTTTTATTTTGGCTTACAGTCTCTAGAGGAAGCATCATGATGGCAGGGAAAAGCATGGCATGAGCAGATGCTGGACACCACCTCTGTCACAGCAGGTGGAAAACAGAAGAAAGTGAACTGCCTAATCCTGGTAAGCTAGGAGCTAATAAACCTCAAGGTCCTACCCCAACAACACACCTCCTCCAGCAAGATTCCATCTCCCCAGTTGCCAACAGCTGGAGACCAAGCATTGAAAACACACGAGTTTATGAAGAACATCTGATTCAGACCACTGCAGTGGAATATTTTAGTTTAATGATGGAAAACTGTCTAACACACTGGCAGATTCTTGCTCTTAGGGAACAAAATGGAGCCACTGAAATGACATATCTATAAGGAAAAAGAAAGACTTATATCAAGAGCCAAGTGAGACAGTAAGATTTCTTCTTTAGAGAAGCATGCTAGCTTCTTTGGGGACTGGTGTGGTGCTGGAAATGCAATTTACTCTCACTTAGCCACTCTCTTGGTTTAGTTATATCCTGAGTACAAATAAACAGGGCTTCAGTTACAGATTACAGAAATCACTTTAAGCAGAAACTGATTTAGCATAAATGCTTACATTGCTGGAAGGACCAGAAGACTGTAAAGGACCAGAAGACTCAGTCTTAGGCTGCTTCTAGGAATGAGTTCCTGCACAACATAACAGTGGCCAGTCAGAGGTATCCTTGTGCTAATGTAGGGGTTGAGAGCAGTATGGCCTTTATCAGCCCAGGTGGGTTTAATCTGGATGGCTATGGTGCCAGAATATTCACATGGCCCCAGAACCATGCCCTGAGTCAAAAGCTCTTAAGTGTGTTTCACATGCCAACATAAAATTAAGGAATGTCGACAGGGTAAGTGTCATAGTCAGCCACATGCCACTGGGATGAATCTCCAATCCAGGCACAGTTTTGGGAGGAAAGTATTTATTAAAGTAACAGATCCAGGGGAAGTTCCAAAATGGCAAAAGAGGCTGGCCCCCTTTCACAGATCCAAGCAGAGAGAGAAAGCCATCACCTCCAGCAAGCACACTCCAACTCTAACTAACAAAACAGCAGGACTGCCAGACTTGAGCTCCCAGCTGCTCTTTGCATATGTATAGCTGGAATTTTACATCTACCTTAGAAATACCCTAGGAGGCCAGGCCAAGGTGACACCTCCTCCAGCCAGGAGGCTGGAGACAAATTTTTAATACACTTGTGAATCTATTGGGGGACATTTAGTCAAACTACCAGAGTAAACAAGGCAAAAGTAGATTTAGATAGAGAAAAAGATGAGAGAGAGAGAGAGAGAGAGAGAGAGAGAGAGAGAGAGAGAGAGAGAGAGAGAGAATATGAATATTAGCTGGAGGGATCCCAAGAGAGAGGGAGGGGTTGCTGATATGGGTTTGCCACTGGGGGTATAAGACACTGTCTCATTAAAGGAAAAAGCTTTTCCTCTCACCTTAGTATGTCTTTAGGTGAGGAGGGGGTCTCTGGACCAGGCAAGTGATTGACAGACCCAGTTAAATTAACTCTTTAGAGACATGAGGTTGTTTCTTTTTTGTCTTATTTTAGGAAATTTAGAATGTTATATCTCCACCCAGATTCAGTGGCAAACATAGACTTTGATTCTCTTTCCAAGAGGAAAGTAGGTGATATTTGAATCAGGATGAATTGGTTCAAAGCCACACTTGCTTCAAATTTTCTTTTTTTTAAACCATTATTGATGCACATATTACATTCAGTTTTGGTTATCCATCACCTTCCCCCTCTTCTAACGCATCTCCTGACCTTCATACCATGCTTTTACCATCCTATGTCCAACATTCCATTTGTGATTGTCACATTTCTCAAGATCTGCTACCTTCTCTACCCTTTTTTCTTGAAGCTTTGTTTCTTTTTTTTCTCCTCTCATTAACTCCTTTTTCATTTCTTGGCATCTCCACCCCACAATCTGTGTTCCACAATGTGGTGGTTTGACTGTAAAACATTCTCCATAGACTCATGTATTGGATTACTTAATCCCCAATTTGTGGCTCTGAGAATGTTGTGGAACCTTCAGGAGGTAGAGCCTTGCTGAAGGAAGTGTGGACCAGAAAAGAGACTGGGCCAATTTAGGGTGATATAGAAATGAAACGAAATGGAAACATGACCTTCCACAGCCACAGATTGCTCTTTATTAAAGCGATGCAGGACAGTCATTTTCCCTCCAGAGTGAAGCTACTGTAACCAGTTGTGGTTGAGGTGGACCTTTAAAAGGAACTGAAGTGGGAAGGTGGTAGAAATCAAACAGGAAAAGAATGGGGACATTAACTTGGGAACAGAGTCAGGTGAGCCAAGCGATGGTGACCCTCATGTTAAGGCCTGGTCAGGTGTAATTACTGGTTTCCTTTTGTGATGTGAAACAATGCCTTCTTGAGAATAGAGTCATTTATTGGACTGTGGTCTGGAGAGTCATAGCACAAAAGAATTTTCTGTTTCAGAACTTGTTCCAGGGTCAATATATCCTAGGGAACTCTTGTGACTCATTAACCCTTTCACTGGGGATGATCCTTGATATTTTATAACAGGCCCCCATTTGCTCTTTCTCTGTACTTCCTCCCTGCTGAGGTGGTCATTTGAGCCAGCATCCTGTTCTGCCCATGCTTTTTCCACCATAATGAAGCTTCCCCTCAAAACTGTAAGCCAAAATAAAAGCTTTCCTTCCCTAGGTTGCTTCTGGTTATGCAATTTAATCACAGTAACAAGAATGTAGCTGACATATATAATAACATGTAAGTTTAGATCCACATGTAAGGGTGACCATGTGGTCCCTCTGTTACTGGGGTTCCACCAAGTTTCATAATTTCATTTTGTTTATGGCTGAAAATAATTCCATTGTACATATTATCACCTTTTCATTATTGATTCTTTAACTTATGGGCATCTAGGCCGATCCATTTCCTCGTGACCAAGAAGAGGGTAAAAATGAATGCTGGTGAACAAGTATCTCTGTGTTAGGGTGTAGAGCCCATGTGAGGTACAGGTGGATCACATGGTAGGTCTATTGTATTCTTGACGGGAATCCTCTGCAATGCTTTCACAGTGGCTGCCCAGTTTACATGCCACCAACAGCAAATAAGGGTTCCTCAACTCTAACCAGCATTATCTTCTTGATGAAATCCATGCTGATAGAGCTGAGATGGAATCTTAAAGTAATATAAATTTCTACTTCCTTGATGGCTAAGAAAGATGAGCACTTTAAAAAAATGTATTTTCTTGGCCATTTGTCTTTCTTCTTTTGAGAACTCTCTGTTAAGGTCGTTAGCCATTTTTTTGAGGGGGTTGATTGGGTTGTTTGTTTTGGGGTTGTATAGTTTTTTTGGAGTTCTTGGTATAATCTAGATGTTAATCCTTTGCAAGATGGATATCAAACATCGATTTTTTTTCATTTTGTAGGTATTCTTTACATTGGTTTAACATTTCCTTTGCTGAATAGAAGCTTTTAAATTTCATGAGCTCCCATTTATTTATTGGTGACCTTATTTTATTTTTTTTAAAAATATTTTATTTATTCATTTTCAAGCAGAGAAAGAGAGAGAGAGAGAGAGAGAGAGAGAGAGAGAGAGAGAGAGAGAGAGAGAGAGAGAGAGAACGAGCATACCTGGCTTATGTGGGTCCTGGGAATTGAACCCTGGGCCTTAGGCACTGGAAGCAAGTGCCTTAATCGATGAGCCATCTCTCCAGCCTGGTGACCTTATTTTCTGAGCAGCCAAAATCTTATTAAAAATTCTTCACCCACTCCTATAACTTGAAGAGATTTCCCTACTTTTTCCATTAGCAGTTCAGCATTTCAGGTCTCAATGCTTGGTCTTTGATCATTTGGAGTTGATTTTTGTGCAGGGCAAGAGACCAAGATGTAATTTGAATTTTCTGCATGCAGATATCCAGTTTCCCTAACACCATTTTGTTAAAGAAGTTGTCTTCTTTTCCAGTGAATATTTGTGACATTATTGTCAAAAATCAGGTAGTTATAATTGAGTTAATGTAAAGATCCTCTGTTCTGTTTTATTAATCTTCCTGTCTATTTATGCACCAGTACTGTGATGTTTTTGTTACTATAGCTCTTTGAGTTTTTTAAATATAGTTTCAAAGAATTGCTTTGGCTAGCCATTATCTTTTGTGCCTACAAATGAATTTTAATACTTTTGTATATTTCTGTGAAAAATGGGATTGGAATTGTGATTGGGATGGCATTGAATCTGTAAATGCTTTTTGTAAGATACCCATTTCAACTGTATAAATTTCTCCAATCCATGAGCTTGAGAGAGCTTATCATCCTGAGTGTTTTAAAGTTTTCATTATAGAGGTGATTTATTTCCTTGGTTAGAAGTATTTCTAGGATTTTTAAAAATGCAACTGTGAATAGAGTTGCTTGTCCAATTTCTTCCTCAACTTGTTTGTTATTGGTATATTGGAAGACCTCAGATATTGATATGTTAATTTTGTAACATGCCACATTTATGAAAGCTCTGAGAGTTTTCTGGTATAGTATTTAAAGTCTCCTATGTATAAAATCATATTATATGCAAATAAGAATACGTTAACTTCTTCCTTTCCTATTTCTATCCCTTTTATTTGATTTTCTTGTCTTTTACTATAGCTTAGAGTTCCAGCACTACTACACTGAATATAAATAAAGTGGACACCCTTGTCTTATTTCTGATTTTCATAGAAATGCTTTGAGTTTTTTCCCATTTGGTATAATGCTGCCCATGTTTGTAGTATAGCTTTTATTATGCCTAAATATATTCCTTCTAGTCACAGTTTCTTTAGGACTTTGATCATGAAGGGATGTAGGGTTTTGTCAAAACCTTTTCTTCAACAATCAAGATGATCATGTGATTTCTGTGCTTAAATATATTCGTGTATTACATTTACATATATTGACCCATCCTTGCCTCTCTGGAATCAAGCCAACTTGAGTGTTATGGATGATCTTTTTGCAATATTTTTGCATTCTCCTGGCAAGTATTTTATAAAAACATTGTATCTATGTTCATCAGGGAGATTGGTCTATATATTTATTTTTTTATTTTGTGTCTTTATATGGGGTTGCTATCAGTCTATTGTATACTTTGTAAAAGGTGTTGGATAGTGTGCCTTCTTTTCAATTTTATGAAATAGTTTGAGAAGTAATGGTGTTCGATTTTCTTTGAAGATTTGGTGGAATTCAGCAGTGAATCCATCTGTCCCTGGGCTCTTGTATGTCAGGAGCTCTCTTTAAAAAATTATTTGTAAAGAGAAAAGAGAGAGAGAGAGAGAGAGAGAGAGAGAGAGAGAGAGAGAGAGAGAGAGAACATGGGTGTGCCAGGGCCTCTTGCCATTGCAAACGAACTCTAGACACATGTGCCACTTTGTGCGTCTGACTTTATGTGGGTACCAGGGAATCAAACCCAAGCCAATAAGCTTTTCAAGCATGTGCCTTTGACCAGTGAGCCATCTTTTCAGCCCAGGAGCTCTTTTGTTACTGCCTCAGTCTCATTGCTTGCTATAGATCTGTTTACATTATTCATCTCTTGATTTAATTTGGGGAGAGAATATGAATCTATAAATTGATTCATTTCTTTCAGATTTTCTTTTAATTTGGTGGAGTATGTTTTTAAGGTATGTGCTAATGATTTTATGAATTTCATTAGTATCTGTCATAGTGTCTCCTTTTTTTTTTTTTTTAAAATAGTGTCCCCTTTCTATCCCTAATTTTATTAGTTTAGATTTCTTTCTCTTTCTTTTGGGTAGTGTAGCTAAGGTTTTGTCAGTCTTGTTAATCTTTTCAAAGAACCAACTCTTCATTTCATTGATTCTTTATATTCTTTTGTATTGATTCTGTTTGCTAGGAAAACGTTTTTCTATCCTTTCAATGCAAGGTGCCATTTGTTTTTTATAGTAAGGTGGATTTCTTGGTCATGACAGATAGGTAGAACTTGCCTTTTAATACAATCAGCTAGTGTATGTCTTTTGAATAGGGAACTGAGACCATCATGTGCAGGTGGAAGAATCTCAAATTTGCAGAGTTCCAGTTCTGGAGGATAAGAAGCCCAAGATGATAATGCCATGAGATTCTGTGTCTGTTGAGAGGTCTCTTTATGGTTTCAGATGGCCACCTTCTCCCTTTGTTCTCACATAGCATTGAGGCTCAAATTTTCTTTTCTTTCTTTCTTTTTTGGTTTATTGAGGCAGGGTCTCGCTCTAGTCCAGGCTGACCTGGAATTCACTCTGTAGTCTCAGGGTGGCCTTGAACTCATGGCAATCCTCCTACCTCTACCTCCCGAGTGCTGGGATTAAAGGCATGCACCACCATGCCTGGCTCTCAAATTTTCTTAAATAACAAAGACATACATCTTCCCTCAGACCTCATATACTAGGAGGTGTAGAGGTTCCATAAGCAGATGGAAGGGCTCCAGCTCTGACTCCCTGATGGTGCTCCTTCGGCTCTTCCTTTCTAATGCTGACATTTAGAGCAAGATGGTCAGAGACAAGATGGTTGCTACAATTCGTGGGTAACATCCAAGCATGTGGATGGCATTTAGAAGAAAAAGATCATGTTTATCTATGATCTTCTTAAGATCATGGAAACTTTCCTGTAAGAATGTCATAGCTTCTTTCATGTCTCACCAGAACAGATTTCACACTCTGAAGCTATCCTTGGATAACAGGTGGCCACATTCATTAGGATCTATTATAGGAACTGGGAGTAGAAATAACTTCCCCCAGAGCACATAGCTTGGAGGGAAATTGGTGGTTACCTGAACAAAGTCATTTGTGCTGGGAGGAAAGTGAAGGTAGTAGAGGTTGACAAGTAAGTGGTGTCTGTTATAGACTCCATGTTAACTAATTCACTGGGGGGAAGTGATGAGAAAATTACTTGTGCTAAGATTTGGTGATACACTGCAGAATGAGGCAATGCCCAAATGTCAGTGAAGAAGCAGTGGCCTTTGGAATGCTTTCTAGGAATTTCACTGTAGATGAGTTCCAGAAACCCCTGGGATTTTTACCTCCTATGATTCCTGTTATGTTCCTTATAAAGTTTATTCAGTGGGAGCATATAGACTATGATGTATGAATGCGTATTTAATCCCTATAGGTGATGTAAGTATCACTGTGGATACTATAGGGATACTTAATCCCTATAGGTGATGTAAGTATCACAGTGGATACAATCTCATTTAAATGAGATTGACATATTTGAACATGATATTGCACAAAGGAAGGAAGGTTAGTTTCACTCACATCACCTCTACTGGTGACTAGCTGTGATGGTTAAATTTTGTTGTCAATTTGACTGTTAGTAATCCTGGATGGGTCTCTAAGGTTGTTTTATAGGAAGCCAGCCCTCTCAGTAGGGGGCAGGATGTAAGGAAGCTCAGGGGAGCTAGAAACAAACATCCTTTCCTGGGAGGGCAGTGCAGGAAGAAATTTCCAGAGACCTGGCAAAGGGTTGCAAGACCCCCATCCTAAGGCTATATAAAGGGTAAGGAAATCTTTCTCTTCCCTCTGCCTATTTGTTGGTGGGTGGTGTGTTGGTAATGGCTTCTCTCTCTCTCTCTCTCTCTCTCTCTCTGTGTGTGTGTGTGTGTGTGTGTGTGTCTGTATGTGTTTGGACCTGTGAAAGTGGGCTAGCCTCTTTTGCCATTTAAGTAACTTTCCCTGGTTCTTTAACTTCAATAAATATTTTACTCCATAAACTGTTCCTGGTTTGGAGGTTCATCCTGGTATATATCACAAAAATATATTCTAGCTGTACATTCTGTACCTTCACTTGTTTGGGTTCATTTTGGTCCCATTCTCAATTTTCCACTCAAATTATTCTTCTAGTTCCAGTTTTACTGATTTCTGTAAAAGAAATGCAAATGCTCTGTAGTAGGCATGGTGGCACACAGCTTTGAATCCCAGCACTTGGGAGGTAGAGGTAGGAGGATCGGCATGAGTCTGAGGCCAGCCTGAGACTACACAGTGAATTCCAGGTCAGCCTGGGCTAGAGACCCTACCTCAAAAAAACAAAAAAGACCAAAAAAAAAAAAAAAACCCAAGAATTGTTCTGTAACAGCCCTGGCTGTGTTATTCCAGACCTCACAGAAAGATCAAGGAACAAGTATAAACCCGATCAAGAACAACTCTTTGCTTTTCAAGCACTGAAGGCAGCCAGCTGTGTTGCTTTCAGATGCATTTAAATTAAGATTGAACCATATGTTCCTCTCATTAAGCCTAGGCAGAAAGCATGGTAGAAGTTGGTTTCTCTTTGGAAAATAAAGATTAATTAGCAGCCGAAGAAAGCATAGATTCTGTCTGTAAGAAGTGGTAGATATCTGTGTAATCATTCACTTAGCATTTTGGGAACTTAATGGATTGCCATCCTAAAGTAATTACATTGAATTTATATTTCAAACTTCTGTGGTAATTTACTATTTTGATGCTGCTTTGGCATCATTTTGAGTATGTTTGCTTTTTTCATTGCAGAAGTGACTTTAGTCCCCCTCCATACAACTTCCAGTTCTCTTCCTCACCTCAGTACCTCAGTGTGATATCTGCCCTACACAGCATCTTCTTAGTGCTACCTTCCTTATAGGATGACTAAGCACCACCTCTCTGTCACTGCATTGATCCTCACTTGCTACGTGGACATCACAGACAAGCTGCAGTGGTCACCTTCAGTTACAGCATGGCATCATGGGACTGTGGCACCTTGCTTTAATCCCTAAATTAGAGCTTCCTACAGGAAACTTGCTTAGGTGACATCCCAGTAAAGTCTCAGTTTCTCAGTCACCTCCCCAAAATGCTACTCACTCACTGGTTGCATGCATGCCCTGGATGTCTCCCCTCTTCTCATGAGCCCAATAAGACATGCTGCTCTCTTTTCTCTGGGATGTATAAGTAATAAGCTACACCTGTTACTGTATGTGCGCAGTTGAGTTTTCTCTTCTGTGTCTTATGTCACTGACACCATGATTGCAATTCCATCTCTGGTTTTGTCTCTCCTAGAGAGAGGCTATTATTTTAGTGGGAATAAGATGAAGGTCAGAGAAGAGGCACAACCGTGTCTATCACTACAAAAGAGTTTCCTGGGAGAGGGGTTCTTGTCCATGGACCAGACGGTCAGGCATTAGGCTCTCTGGCAGGACTAAGAAATATCCCATGAAAGGTATACTGTAAACATTCATAATCAAATTGACTGCACACCATCACAGTAGGCTGGAATTTATAGCAACTCTCCCGAAAGAGACCTCAAGACCAAGTTAGAGAACAAAACACAACACCCTATAATTAAAATTTGGAATCTTATAATAAAATTTCAGATCATGTCACCTAGAAATCCTATATGCCCCCCCTCCCCTACAAAACAGCATGAAAACCTCAGGTTTCTTCCTGGTTGTTTTAATGATGTGTTTAACTAAGCAAGAAAGGCATTCAACTTGGCTGATTTTAAAAAAATGGCAATTCATGGGCTGTGGAGGTGGCTCAGCAGTTAAAATGCTTGCTTGCTTGCAAAGTCTGTCAGCCTGGATTCGATTCCCCTGTTTCCATGTAAAGCCAGTTGCCCAAAATGGCTCATGGGCCTGGAGTTTGTTTTCAGAGGCAAGAGAGGCTGACATGCCCATTCTCTCTCTCTCTCTCTCTCTCTCTCTCTCTCTCTCTCTCTCTCTCTCTCTCTCTCTCTCTCTCTCTCTCTCCTCTCTCTCTCAAGGAAATAAACAAAATAATTTTAAACAAAATGACAAGTCATGTCACATTCTTTGAGATCAGTCAATAAGAACTCATTCTTAAACTGAAGCACCTTATGTGAGGTACACATATATACCAGTTCCTCAGTTGTTTAGGTTGGAATAATTCCACGAGCAGTGAAAACCATCAAAAATGCCAAAGCCAGAGGGAATACAGAATTAAAGCTTGGCATTGAGGACAATCTTTTTTCAGTACTTAGAACTGAACCCAGGACCTCAAGCATGCTAGGCAAGTACTCTGTCGCTAAGGTGCGTCTCCAGCCCTGAAAACAACCCTCTGAAGAGGAATTTGGGTTCATTGTAGCATGTGAGTGGTTATTAGCATTAACAGCATACTAGGTAATATTTAATCTCATCAATACTAACAGTGAGGCATTATCATACAAAAATACATTTCTGATTAGAATACAGATGCTGTCCCCTTGCCTCACGAACATTCCAGCTTTGCAAACCAGACACATACACTGCTACGTGTATATGAATGCTCAATTTGCAAAGTGCAGTGTTGCTTGACAACATCCTCAGATCTGTTAAATAGGACTTGAGACTGCCAGTCACTCTCAGTATTGACAATCTGCTTTACACAAAACAAGAAACCAAACTAATGGTCATGCCACCTGTTCTCACCCAAGTCCTCAGGGCATGCAAGGCCTTAGAGGAATGAGATTTGTGGCCTCACTCACTCCTGATTTCTACCCTGTGTGTTTTAAGAGGCTGAAGTTGGAAATTGCCTCTCAGAGATGAAGATTCTAGGGATCAAACAATTCATAGATGCTTCTTTTTTTTTTCATAGTATTATCTTGGGCTGGAGAGATGGCTTAGCGGCACTTGCCTCCAGTGCCTAAGGCCCCAAGTTCAATTCCCCAGGACCCACATAAGCCAGACCCACAAGGTGGTAGCCCTGGTGTTGTGCTCTCTCTCTCTCTCTCTCTCTCTCTCTCTCTCTCTATATATATATATATATATATATATATATATATATATATATATATATATATACCTGCTTAATAAATAAAAAATTTTTAAAAAGGCATGCACCACTATGCCTGGCTATTCTAAAAAATATAAATATAAATATAAATAAAAAATAAAGTATTATCTTATTTCATCTTGTTTTCTTAGAAGTCACACCTGAATACCGGTCAGTGTCTCTAATTAATTTTATTGTAATTTGTGATTTCTATTCTACATTTCTTTACATACACATAGCCTTTGTGTTTGTCACAGAGCTTTTGGAGATGCTGTTACTAGTTTTGAGAGTGATGGAGCCTTTCTTGGCTCAGGATAGGCTCAGTTTAGGGCTTAGAATCCTGGACATTCATTGATCCCTAAAACTCCACAAGACAGTGGTTCTCAAGTCAAGCCTTATGACTGGTAAATAGTGAATATAGACAAGGTGGAAAGGTAGGTTATACAAGGGTTTATTAGAAAGCAAAGCAGAAAGTGAAAATTAGGCAGCTAAGTTAAGAGGATTTTGAATTGAAGGCCAGCTTGTGCTGGAGTGAGACCCTGCTCCAAACAGAAACAAACAAACAAACCAAAACAACAACAAAAAAAAAGGAAAGGAAGGAAGAAATGAAAGAAAGGAAGTAAAGTAGAAGAGCTCCTGAGGAGGTCCCCAGGGAGTGACAATCTTGTGATTTGAATTGGGTCACTTCATGTCCTTGGAAATTTAAATTAAGTTTAAAGTTGGGGTGGATTTGATTGGTTACTCTGAATGTATGTGGGGGCTCCTGATAGGCTGATGAACTAGACAAAGAATTGGTTACTTTGTATTTGGGGGCCAGCTGACATCAGGTGAGTCAGCAGAAATCAGGGTTTTTGTCCTTTGGGAAGTTGAGTTTTTTGTCGCAGTTTAGTTCTGGGTCTCTCCTTCTAGACTGACTATAGAATCTCTGTGCTAGATGGCTTGGCCAGACCATTGCAAATATAACCTTGTACTTTTTGAGCTTGGATCCCTGACTAGGTTTCTACAAAATAGGAACTACCTTACTCCTAATCTCTAGCAATAAGACACACAGCCAGTCATGGTTTGTGATGCAACAAGGTTTGGGTGTGTTTAGGGAGCTTGAATGTTCATGAGTTGCAAATTATTAAGCAAAAAGTGCTAGATGATACAGTTTGCAGAGTTTGGGGGAAAGATCATAGTATTTCTATATCAGGGAGATCTTCTTTTTTGAGCTGTAAGAGTATCGGTATAATGCTTAGCATCAAATAGGTGCTTAGTAAATAGACATTGCATATTGAACGAATGGAATATAAAAGCATGGTGAGTGCAGGGTAAGCCTATTTTCTAATAATAGTGCCTGGAAAATGACGACATGAGGATGAAGCATGTGACTTCTTCTAGAGCTTAATCGAGTGAGAAAAGAAGTACTCGTTCAGTAAAGCAAACCAACAAATGCTACCAAAATTTCAGAGACCTGCCAGAGAAATGGGCAATGATTTGTAACATAACATTAGACAAGGACTTCTAGTTAAGATGGTGAAATAGGAGACATGCCAAGAACAATAAGGGAACATAGAGACAAGATTCCATATGAATAGTCTCCTCCCAAACCATAAGGGTCTGTAAGTAATCGGTAAACCATGAGGGTCTCAGGCACTGAAGCAGATGGTTCCATTGGCTGCTGGAAAGGGTGGGTGACCTGGGAACTCCCAGCCAAGCAAGCTCTCTGACTGGTCTTTGGGGCTTGGGAGTTAGTAGGTAGCACCAGGTGAATGCTGCCTGCACCTGAAAGTGTAAACTCACACAGGTTAACACCTGAATGGTGCTGACAGCAGGGAAATGTAGCCTAGACAAAAGGACTGCCCAGGCAAATAGGAACTCATTTGCCAGCCCACAATCAAGGAAGGAAGCTTAGAGTGTTGTGGTAATTTGAATATATACCACCATAGACTCAGGTGCTTTATTAAAAATTGTAACTTGGGGCTGGAGAGACAAACATAGAGAGAAAGAAATCAATGAAGTTTGTTCATGTACAATGGACACACACACACACACACACACACACACACACACACACAAAAGAAAAATCAGATATCTTAGAATGTCATTAACCAAGGAAATAGAAGACCTATACAATGAAAACACATGAAATAAATTGAGGAGAACCTAAGAAAATGAAAAGACCTCCCATGCTCAGGTATTGGAAGAATTAATATTGTGAAAATGGCCATCCTACCAAAAGCTATATACAGATTCAGTGCAAATTAAATCCCAGCAATATTCCTCACAGAGTAAGAAAACATAGTCTCAAAATCCATATGGAAACATGAAAGGCCTCAGATAGCCAAAAATATCCTCAGCAGAAGAAATACTTCAGGTGGAATTACCATACCAGACTTCAAAAAATACTGCAAAGCCATCATAATTAAAACATTATAGTTCCGGCACAAAAACAAACATGTAGATCAATGGAATAGAAGACCCATCTCTCACTTCAAGAAACTACATCTACCTAATCTTCAACAAAGGG
Source organism: Zapus hudsonius (assembly GCA_004024765.1). Classification (NCBI taxonomy): domain Eukaryota; kingdom Metazoa; phylum Chordata; class Mammalia; order Rodentia; family Dipodidae; genus Zapus; species Zapus hudsonius. The sequence goes on along the minus strand of PVHP010037908.1, from coordinate 2,109 downwards.
ACCAAAAATTTACACTGGAGAAAAGGCAGCATCTTCAACAAATGGTGGGGGAATTGGATAATCACACGTAAACTGAATCTAGACTCACTTCTCTCACCCGACACACAGGTCAGCTCTAAATGGATTAATGACTTTAATATAATACCCAAAACTCTAAAATGACTAGAAGAAAAAAAAATAGGGACAATTCTCCACGATATAAGGCATAAGAAAATACTTCCTGAATAAGACCTCAGTTGCACAGGAAATTAGACAAACATTCAACCATTAGGACTTCATAAAACTAAAAAGCCATTGTACAGATCAGTAAAATATCAACAGATTCAATAGACAACCCACAGAACGGAAGAAAATCTTTGCCAGGTATACCTAGGGCAGAGGTCTAATATCTAGAATCTACAAGAACTAAAAAATAATGAATCAATCAAAAATAAAACCAAAAACAAATAACCCCATCAAAAAAAATGGGGTAGAGAAATGAACAGAGAATTCTCAAAGGAAGAAATTCAAATGGCCAGTACAAGCTTAAAGAGCTGCTCAACATCTTTAGTCATCCGAGAAATGCGAATTGAAACAACTTTGTGATTCCATCTTACTTCAGTCAGGATGGCATTCATCAGAAAAAAAATTATTACTTATACATCCCAGAGAAAAGAGAGCAGCATGTCTTATTGGGCTAATGAGAAGAGGGGAGACATCCAGGGCATGCATGTTTCAGTGAGTGAGTAGCATTTTGGGGACTAAGAAACTGAGACTTTACAGGGATGTCACCTAAGCTCTAATTTAGGGATTAAAGCAAGCTGCCACAGTCCCATGATGCCATGCTGTAACTGAAGGTGACATGTAACCTATTGAGAAAGTAGTGAGCATCGCCTGGCAAGAGGGGCCATGAGTAGTAGGGGAGATAGTCTAAGCCTGTGAATAATTAGATCAGTCTGACAACCTCTGGCTCCAACCACCAGTTCCTTCCCTCACTGAGCTGTTGACCAAAGCGACTCATGAGATTCTAACAACAAGACAGAATTCTGTCAAAGCTCTTGAGTGCTCTCCCCAGGCCTGAGGCAAAACCCTGTTGCTGAAGAAACCACAGACTGCATCGATCACCATCGAGAAACCCTTCAACGTCCGGAATGGAATCCAGCCCCCAGAAGGCAGTTAGTGTAGTGCTGGAAGGCACTGCACAGGCTGCCAGGGGAAACTGATCAACGACAGCTGGAGTAAACAGAGATGATTGACACGAAACACAATCTGCGGCCATGAGTAGGCTGACCACACCTCCTACTGGGAGGGAACAGTGAACCAACAAAGGAGCACTTGTGTAATGGAGGAGCCTGGGCCTGGGGGAGACAATCAACAGCTTTCAAATTCGACCAATTTTCCACTTAGTGAGGGGGACCCCTTGTCTGGAACTAGGGATTCAGGGTGATAGGCACTGGATCCCGTACTTTTGGGCTCCCAAAACAAGATGCATTATGGGAGCGAGTGACAGAGAGGCTACTAAAAATAGAATCTAGGTAATCCAGAATTGTGTATATTTGTTAACCTACACTGATCTCACTCTTCGATGGAGATTGTGTTTGTATTTTTCAGGATGCAGCGAGAGAGCTGGGGCCAATCTAACCCTACCAACCAACCGTAGGCCGATAGCTGAGATTCTGGCAAGAGAGGAGCCACCACAGTCATATCGTGGAGGATCCAAATGGAACCCCGCAGAGAATGACGGGATGAACAAGGGGCCCACAGCCACAGCCCTTAAATCAACACAGGTTAAGCCAGTGAGACAGAAACCAAGGATTTCGACACAAAGACCCCTAAGCTCACAACCTTAAAGCAGCCTTAATACTCATCCACCACGACTCAGGGAACTATGCAGAAGAGGGGGCGGAAAGATTGTAAGAGCTGTGGTGGAGGAGATTATCCAGAGGCATGGCCAGGAGAACCTGGCTGAATACTAGGCTATCCATGGTCCCCTGTCACAAGGACTGATCCAGACGACCCATGGAGGAGGTTAGCCAGTGGAGGGGGGAGGGGAGGGCAGCGGGGAATTGGGGATAACAACTCATTGTTTGCCCACTAAATGTTGTAACTCATTATGGACAATAAATTTTT
>PVHP010037907.1:0-17152 GCA_004024765.1 Zapus hudsonius | reverse complement strand
CTCTCTCTCTCTCTCTCTCTGCTTGAAAATGAATAAAATATTTTTTTAAAAGCGTACACATCATCCCTCCATCCCTTCGAGCTAAATCTATCTGTGTGAACAGGTCTCTTAGAGCTAAGAGAATCCCTTTGAAGTGTCATCATCTGGAGGGACAGGGCCTTTCTCCCCAGTCTCAGTGGGAGGGTTGAGTCTAACTTCTGTGACCACAGCTACATGCAGTTAGTCTGTTGTGTTCACAGAGACTAAGCTGTCACTTGCTTTTCTAATTCTCACTTCCCAGATGCCCAACTCCCTCACTGTGCTTTTGAAAGGGCCAGTCACCTCGGCCTCAGCTGGCAGCAACTGGAAGGAAGTTTGCTCTCCCCTCCACAGTCAAGAGGAACTCAACAGATGTGCCTTCAGCACTCGCTGCAGCACCTGGCTGTGCAATCCTGTCGGTGGCCCCATGTGACATGGATCACATGGGCTTTGAGGGCACAGAGCACAGTGCCTGCGGAGAGTAGAGGGCCTGGAAGGACAGGGTTTCTTCAGCCACAAAGGTGCTCCACGGTGAGAGATGCCTACCTCCCCAGTAGGCCAGTCTGCTACCCAAACCCCCAGCTGTGTCCCAGGGAGGCAAAGCTGCCTCCCACTAGCAGAGATCAGGGACAACATCTCTTTGGACCAGCACCAGGGATGTCTCTCACTGAGAATGAAGACTGGCGGCCACCTTCTCATGGCCCTGCCATCCTGACACAATGACCTCCAGCCAGGCACCCATTGCAAGTCCCAGCTCAGCTGGGAGGCAGAGGGCATGGTCACTGCCAGCACTGTCCTCTGCCGCTGAATGAAAGCTACCTCGTCAGGAAGACAGGCTTCCGGGAAACACAGCGCTGAACTCGGAAAGTCTGCTCGCCGTCTTGCTGTCCTTGTTATTTATAAAGTTGCTTATGCAAAGATACCACCATGCATAATGCATTCAGTTATGCAGTGTAAGAGGTAGTCTTAATGGAGAAAATTCAAGTCAGCCACAGAGACGAGTTGGGAAACAGAGAGAGGTGGCTGCAGCTGACTTGTGAACTTGGGGACCCACCACCTTCCAGCCCTCCCTCAGTGCTGTCCGTACCTCCAGCAGGATGGAGTGCCTGGCACTGACACCTCTCAGCCTCAGCGCCTGCCTTTGCATGTAAACAGCTGACAGAGAAAGGAAGAAAGCACGGATGAGCTCTTGAATGAACTGTAAGCCTCAGGAGCACTCTGCTTGCTGGCTGGGCACTGACCCAGTCTTCGCCATGCCTGCCAGAGCCTGGTGTGGCTCCCATGGTGACAGGCCCCAGGAAGCTCCTGCCCAGCTCTCCCCAACAGTAGCAATGTCCAGCCAGAAACAAACCAAGCTGACCAGGACCTGTGGGCAGCAGAAGCCACCAGAGCACAGACAGGGGCTAGCCCAGCAATCTGAGGTCAGGGGCTATCCAATACCACACTGGTGGCTGAAGCCTGACCAAGGGCAGAAAAGGGCAGAAGAAGAGAAGCTGTCCCTGGTGGACAAGAGGCCTGGGGGCCCTCTGCAGATACACAGCGAGCCAGAGCCTTGTGCAGAGGGGCATGTCTGCTGGTCACCATGACTCCATCGACCCTGGAACACCTGCAACCCGTTTTCCCAGGTGAGGACACTGGAACAACTAAGCCAGGCTCCCCACTCCAGTGACACAGAGACACATTATTTGACAATGGAGAGTTCCACACATGGCCCCATGGGTACCAAAGAGAAGCTAGAACCACTTTGGCAAGAGGCAGGGATGCCCATGAGGAAGCTCCAGCCCTCTTTACAGACAGAGGCACCGCATCCCAAAGGTACCAGTGCTGACCATGCTGCTGACCATCCCTCGGCCAGCTCCAGAACCAGGTGGGCACACACTCAGTCACAGGGGCTTGGAATGGCTTTGTCCTTCTGCCCCCTGAGGAAGAGCATGGTGTCCCTCATTCTCCTGCCCACCTGTACTGGGCCCTGGATGGAAAGGGGTTAATGAGTGAAGTCACCTGCTTGGCTGCATGAAGAAGAGGTCCAAAGTGAAGGCTGCCCACACGGGGCAGCCTGCAGCAGCAGGCATGGACCACAGTGCAGCCTGCAGAGTCGGGAGGAACAGGGGCCACGTGACAGCTACTGCAGGGCCAGCGACTGCTTAGAACGTCACTTGGGCCCAGAACGAACCCAAGTCCCCTGCCGTGCACCACCTTTTCTTTTTTCTCTTTCTCTCCCTTCCTTCCTTCCTTCCTTCCTTCCTTCCTTCCTTCCTTCCTTCCTTCCTTCCTTCCTTCCTTCCTTCCTTCCTTCCTGCGTGTGGGACTGGGATTTGAACCCATGGTCTTGCTCTTTACCACTGAGCCACACTCCCCGTGACCCTCTTGGTCTTGATGAACGTGAGTGCAGCCCCCAGGTCTCAGCAGCAGTGAGGCTCCTGTCCAATCACAGGCTGGGGCACCGTGACACAGACAACAGCGTGGTGCGCCCCCTCCCAAGGTCACTGCCTCATCTCTACTCACGCTCCCACGCACGCTCCACGCCAGCCCAGCTCTGCATTATATAATGCTGTCCCTCTCGGGAGCAGGCTGGGGGCTAAACGCGGCTGGCTTCCACGGGAATAAATCACGCTTCTGGAGCAGCAATATTTCTTTAACCGGAGGTTAATAAAAATCACCGACGAAGGCTAACCAGTGGATCTAATTTATTTAGAGACTTTCATAAAGCTGCGGACAGAGCCCTTTAGAAAAGCTTATTACAGCGCCGGAGGAAGCCCCGGGACAGCAACAGTCACTTAGTGGGATTTGCAGGCCCCAGAGCAAAGTGAAAAATTTAACAGGACCCCTCAAGGAAGGGAGGAGAGAGTGACATGGAAGCCAATTTGTCACCTAACAAGCTGAGCCCCTGCCAGGACCAACTCAAGGCCCGTCCCAGGGAGACACCCCAAACCAGTCCCACCAGGTCTGAACAAGTGGAAAGAGCTGAGTGGTGGTTAAAACAAAAGTCCTCCAGAGGCCCCAGGGGAGGCCCAGTCACCCCACAGAAAAAGTGGCGTAGCCCTCTGGTGTGCTTCCTCCCTAATACAGACAGCCTTGCCAAGGAAGGCTAAGAGTCAGTGACCCGGGAGGGGACATCACTTGTAAACGCCTCCTCCCAACCCTGAGAGGCTGGGGGTACACCGCCAGGCGCTGTTTCCAGCTGGCTGGCAGCCCCTGCCACTTCCCCACAGAGTGGAGACCCATCAAGGCCTGCGTGTGGGCAGTGTGCCGGCTACTGGACCGGGAAACTAGCATACAAGACGCCTTTGGACCTACAGACAGGAAGGCCACATCCTTCTCTTCCTTACCAGGGAGCCGAGTGCACCCAGGGCAACAGCAGGCCTGCTCTGGCTGTGTTCCACCCACCACCTCAGCCACTGAACCACACCCAGGGAAAGACTCCTCACTTAAGGGGCTGTAGCAGCACCCTGGCCCTAGCCACACAATGCCCTGGGGGCACCTCCAGCTCTTGGCCGGCCCTACTCCCCAGCTTACCTACCATGCCCCGCCCAGGCAAACCAGCTTCAGCCCACTTGCTCCCGTCCCCAGTCCTCAGGCCCCTCCGGCACACATCAGTTCCCAACTCTGCTGAGCTCGAGATGAGCTGACCTAAGGCGAAAGCCAGTGCCAAGCATTCAGAGGCCCACGCTGTGTCATCACAGCAGCACACAGCCACAGTGCTCTAAACCAGATCCGACTCTGGAGCATGCTGGTGACACTGATCTGGAGGGACCTCCCCTCTTCCTCTCTTTTTTTGGGGGGACAGCCTGGTTTTGTGGGTGAAGTTAAGTGAAGGAACATCAGCTGCAAACAGCGCCCCTGCTGTTGACTATTTTCCACTGGGTGATGGATGACATTTAATACTCTCCGTCCGTCGGAGCGCCCTGGGTCTGCGCATCCTGTGTATCTGTTTAATCACTGCTGCAGTGGCTGGGATGGTCCTCCTCCGAGGGCCGTAATGGTCCACATGGGCCTTGTGAGAAAAACACTAACGGTTTGAGACAGCGGGCTTTCTAGGGTGAAGACAGACCTGCACGCATGCTCACCGCACACGCGTAGTACTCTCAGGCATGAGCACACACAGGCAGGCCCCCTCCAGGACACAAGAGGGTCAGTGATGTGGAGGAAGGAGGTGCCAATGGAAGCAACACCCACCTGACTGGGGCCCGCCCTCCCTCAGGGCAACATCCATCCTACCCAGAGCCACCGGAGGCTCCCTCCTCCAGGACCAACAGGAAATCAAAATAATTCTTTTCATGGGATTAATACAAAATTGTTACCGGTTAATTGAATGCACACTGTGGCCACTTTAGGTGCAATACCAGCAGCACATGGCTGAGCCATGCTGGCAACAGAACTCTCTGGAAACACAAAGCCAAGACCGCATCAACAAAGGCCAGGGATGCACCCCTCCTCTTGGGGCTGGGGGAGCAGGGCCTGCCAAGCCTTCTAGCTCTGTGGCCAGGGACCATCCCATGTTCTGGGCATGGGGACCTCACAGAATCCTTGGGGCCGCGTGCACCCACAGTGTGTGGGGGGGGCATACTCAACATCTTTGGAGCACGGAGCGGGCAGGCGCCACCACACCGCCATGGCTATTTTTGGAAGCGGCGCTCTCAAGAGGCAGTCTTGGCAGGGAACCTTGCCTCTGAGCACGACCATCAATTTTCACCTGCAGCCCGCGCCTTTCCTTTCAGGATCAAGGTTATTCAAAGATTTGGATTTCTTCGAAATTGTGTGAAAAAGGGATGAGGTCTCCACTGCAGGCAAGGGGACTTGGCAGCATGAGCCAGCGTATCGAGGGCAAGAGCTCCAGGCTGGGCCTCCTAGTGGCTACCAGATGCCCTGGGGACTCCTCTGGACACAGAAAGCCCCATGTTTACTTGAAGGCAGGCCACAGACCACTTGGTCCAGGCATTAGGGACCCTCCCCAGGAGCTGGCCAGGCTGGCTGCTCCTCTCTTGTTACTGAGGTCAATGTTCTTGGCTTGGGTCTTCACACCTGTGCCAGCAAGACACCAGCTCAACACCCAGCTGAGCTGTGATAGGAACCAAGGGTTCCTGGGCCAGAAAGCCCCAGGACAAGGGGGTGGGCATCTTGGGCTGAGGCTTTGAGGACGAGCACACAACTCCAGAAGCAAGATTAAGACAGTGAATACAAGTATTTTAGAAACTCAACACACACAAAAGCCCATGAAAGACATAGTCAGATGAAGCCAGGCTCGGTTCTGCCCCTGAGCCACGGGACCCCTGAGGATGTTTTAGAACTAATAACAGACTGCAAGGTGATGGAGCCTGCTGCCCACACGTGGGATGCCACAGACCAACTCCTCTCCTTAGTGCTCAAAGGACCAGCATCCTTGAGGAGGAATATATTACCCAGCTGTGTACAGCAAGGAAAGCAGAGCAGGGTGCCATGTGCCATAACCAGGAGCCACAGCAGGTCCTGAGAGGCTGCCAAGCCTTGTTGGAACGTGTCAATTGGTCAGACAGACAGACAGACAGACAACTGCAGAAACAGGACCATAAACAGGACCATGCCCCCCCGCCCCACTGAGAGCCATACTTCTTCCATCTGCAGCAAAGCTGAAGGGCAGTTGGCACCAAGGCAGCTGCCAGGGCCTCTGATCTCCTTGCATGAGCCACGCAGGCAGCTAGGCTGGGCCTGGCATCCTCACTGTAGGGCTGGGAGCTCCTGGGCACATGACCTTGGGTAGGTGCCACCTCTGGTCCAGCTTCACCACTTGGCAGATATTTACAGAGTGCCTACCAAATGCAAAGCGCCATCAAGTGGGCATGGCAGAAAGGCCCCTGGGGCCCTTGAGGACTGCTGAGTCAGCACCAGGCAGGGTGCAGGGGGTACACGGGCAGGAGAGGAGGAGAAAGAGCGGGAGGAGCCCATCTTCCTTAGACAGTACTGTCTACTGAGGCCCCCAGCTGACAGCAGGGCCAGCAGGTCCCTCTAGTAATGAACAGGAAGGTCACCCTACTCCCCCCGACTGGATGCCAGCAGAGGTAGCCCTCGAGTCCCTCCTGCCCACACGCCCACAAACCCCTATCTTAATAACCATCTTCAAGTTGGAAAGAGACAAAAGGCATCTTGTTTTGATTTCATTTTATTTTCTAAAATTGCTTTTCTCCCTGGAAAGTTTTTTTTCCCATTATGACCCAGTTCCAGCTCTACTTTTTGAGGGACAAGGCAAAAATACTGTGACAAGGTTGGGCTTTCGAGTTACTTTGTGAGTGGCATCTTCCAGACCAAAGGGGTGCTTTCTTTCCTAATGGATGTAGTGTGACCTGGAAGGGCCTGAGCAGCAGTCTATGAGCACCTGAGCACACGTGTCACAGCCCAGGCTGTGGAGGAGGGCCACTTGCACCACACAGAATAACCTCCCTCAGCAGCCATGGCTGGCGGGCGTCCCACTGCGGCTCCAGGCTGCTGACCAATGTCAGCAGAAGGACCTTTTTAGGTAGGAGGCCAGCAGGCCTGGGTCTGAACTTGCACAGCCCGTCTTTATGAAGCCTCGTACAACACTGTGTCCTGCCTTTCCTCACCAGTTCACAGCCCACAAGCTGCCAGAGGCAGGAGAGCAGTGTGCAGAGACACAGGGGCATCCTGTGACTCGCTGGGTGCAGGCACAGAGCTGTCACATTGTGAGGAGGAGCCCAGGGAGCCATGCTCAACCACTCAGAACACATGGCTTCTAGTACACAGAACAGCGGTAGGCCCGGGAACACGAGTGCGTGGACGGGAAGCCGCAGCAGCACACGTCTCTACTCCAAGCCAGCTGGCCGCACAGGAACCTTGAACAGAGCCCCAGGTTGGAAGATGCCGTGCTGACTGGGGCAAACCCCGGGGCTGTGGGGTCGTAGTCTCTGGTCCTCTGCGATGGGTAAAACTCTACTGGGCACCCAGACCTCAGACCACCAGGACAGCGCGTGCGCACACAGACACAGATCGATTAATAAACAAAGAAGAGTAGAGTAGCCAAGCCAGGAAAGCATGAAGGAATCCTGAAGACATGTTGTAAGTGTAACCAGACTATCTCTGAAGCAGAACTCGGGCCGCTTGGAAAGAAGGGGTTGAAGCAGGAAGGGGAGGGGCTAGAGAAAATAATGGGAGGGGAATACATACACAGATAAAAAGCGTTAATCAATAATACTCAAAAGACAAAGAAGCTATGGGGAGAAAAGTCTAGAAAGCGAGTGAGAGCACATGCTTGGAGCTCTGCTTTCTGGCACTCTGATCCGTATGATGAGGGCAGGGCATGCTAAGCTCACTCGGAAGTCAACGAAAAATGCTCTGATGTGAACACCGGCCACGGCAACCAACACCAAGAAGTGAAGAGCAAGGCTGGAGAGGAAAGTTCCTGGAAAACAACAGACAGCTGAGGAGACAGCGCAGAGGGGAAAAGCCAGCCTTCATCTCCAGAACCCACATAAAAATGCTGAGCACAGGAACACACCCTAACCCCCAGAGCCAACAGGGAGGGCAGAGAGAACACTGAGGATCGCCAGTTTAGCCTAACTGGTGAGCTCCAGGCTAGAGAGAAACCCCGGAGCTGTTCTCTGGCCCCCACAAGAACACACATCACACATATATGTACAACACACACCTGCACCAAGTAAGAGGACTCTGGGAACTCGGCGTCCCTGCTGGTGCGCACTTTCCCAGACCTGAACCAGGCAGGTGCTCCATCCTGACTGGGGGACAGAGCACACAGGGGCATGGGTACAGCCACACTCCAGGTCACCCCCAGATGGCAGGACAGCATGGGCCAAGGCCCACTGTGCCTGACAGACAGACAGAGATAAGTCTTGCAAGACGCCATTAAAACCAGCCACAAGCAGACTGGGCAGAAAAACCTAATGGCGAGTCCAACTTTCCTCTAAAGCCCACAAAGCCCCTGAGAGAAATTAAAGGGCATCTTAGCAAGTGGGCAATGGTTAATGACTGCAGGTTAGACAGTGAAACAATGTGAACATGTTATTTTTTCCCCAGAATGGTTAATGAAGTTACTGCAATCCTAATAGTCTTCCAGCAGAACATTTTGTGAGAATTAACAAGCTGCACATAAGGAAATTCAGAGAAGTCCTCTTCCCTCAGGCTGGGGATGGGACCCAGGCCCCAGAGCCACATCCTCAGCCTCGAACTCACTCCTCACCAAGGCCGGCCTTGAACTTGGGTCCCTCTTGCTTCAGCGCCCCAAGAAGCTGGGATAACAGGCCTGCATCACCAGGCCCAGCTAAGGAATCATAAAGAACAATAAATTTGGGAGATTTCACTGACAGAATTAAAACTGAGCCTGAAGCAGAAGGTAAGACAGTGTGGCACCATCAGACAGACAGAAAGACAGACAGACAGACAAAAGAAGCCCCCAGAACAGCACAGACTGCACAGCAGCTCCACCGAGAAACAGCCACAAGGCGGGGTGCCATGCCAGAAAGGATGCTCTTCGTACAGCAGAGCTCAGCACAGAACAAGCCCAGGCAGGAATGCTGTCCACACGCCCAGCAGGTACAAGCATGGACAGTAAAACCACAAAGCAGTAAAACCTTCAGAATCCGCCTGGCTTTGGGAGGTAACGACTCCAAAATGCCAGCAGATAGGTACAAACCAATACACTGAGCACAACTAAAATGAAAACCGTCTGCTCACCTACAGACACAGGAGCAAGAGGGCAATCCGCAGGTGAGGAGAGGACCCTGACTAAAGGCCTATCTCCCAGCAGGGGTCACACCTCGTAGGCAAAGTCACTGGTGTGCTCTCGCCTGGCACACAGGAGTTAGTAAGTCTGAACAGAAACAGAACATGAGCCACTGCCAGGTATGACCACCCAGGGGACCTGGGGGGCTCAGGTCATGTGCACACAAAGTGTTGGCAGCCGTATCATTCACCTCATTCAAGCAATGCGTAAAAAAGCCACTCGTTGGAGAGCTTAAGTGCGATGGGGGAAAGCCTACAGCTTCAGTACACAGCAACACGCATGCATCACAACTTGTCTAGAGAGAAGCAGGCGGAGGCGCTCTGAGGTCTGTGGAGAGTCCTGACTCAGGGGTCAAGCCACAGGAGGAAGCATCTGGAAGCTGGGAGAACTTCTCAGCCAGAGCAGACGCAACATGACCCGAAATGCAAAGGCCCAGGCCTGTGGAAACTCTGAAGCATGTACCGATTCCACACTGGAGAGGTCCCAGGGCAGGATGCCGCCATAACAAACAGGCCCTGAGGACACCATGTAAGAAAGACAGATGGTGCCTCAGAGAGCTACACCCCAAGGGACCACTCCCTGGGGGACCTGGGAGAATCGGGTAGGGAAGGGAGCAGCATTTCGTTCACTTTACAGACATGCTGAAAGCTAGCTTCCACTGTGTTATCTGGAAGTCTGGCTCGGCAACCATGCTGTGGAATATTAGGTGCACTGGAAACAGCGCATCTCAAATAGGAAAATGGTTTGTGTTCACCCGGTTCCAGAAGCCAATTTTCAATTGCTTAAAATAGTCATGATATTTTACCAAGGTAATTATACTCTTAGCTATCAGTAACAATTAACTCCTTAGACTGGAGATGCTTAATAAAGGTCTCCAGATGAAACTGTGCGTTCCAAGCACAGTAAACGTAAATGTCAAGCACGCAAACAGGCCCCTCGAAAGGGCTGCTCAGGCTGAGCGCTGCAGCTGGATGGGGGGGGGGGGCAGGAGGTGGGTACCCGTGCTGTCCTCTAGGGGAGGAAGCTAGAGGTAAGCTTGGGGGGGGGGGGCGCAAGGTCAGGCAAAGATGAGCAGTAAAAACAAAACCAAAGCCCAAGGGCTGCTTCCATGGGGCCTCTGGAGAGGGCTACTCTCCCACTACAGGCAGCCAGGGCAGGAAGCACAGGAGGTAGGCTCCACCCAGCAAAGCACACGGGGCTTCCAAAGATGCGCCTAACGGAGAACTGCATCATGCCAGCCGGCAAGATGGATCCCTGTGCCCTGTGTCCAGGGGCTGTGCAGGTGCTGGGTATCGACCAGGGAACCCTCCTGAAAGGGAAAGTCAGTATAGATAATCAGCCAGTATAGGGCAATCAATACCCACCCTCCAGCTCTCTCAGAGTGAGGCCAAGAGTGCAGAGCAGGTTGAGTGGGGTGAGGCTAGTTTGGACTGGAGAGCCATCAGCTTCCCGTCTGCAGAGAGGAGAGTGGGGCTTCCTGACTAGAGTGCTCTGGGTGTGAACGTCCATGACGCACAGAAGCTCTCATGAAGGATGCCGAGCACAAGCCTCCAGGAGCCCGAGCAGCTCCAGGGAGGTGACGTGGAAGCTCAGATCCCACAGGGGGCAGAGGCCACACTGCTTCAGCACCATTATGACCCCAAGGCCCAGGCCTGACATGAGACCTGACCATCCTGTGCCAAGTCCACAGCAGCTTGGTGACACGGCAGAGACCACGGGCATAAGGGGAACTCGGCCCACAAGAACACAAGCCACGTGGATGGATGCGTGGGAATGGCATCAGAACAGGATGGCTCCAGAGAACAAATGGTTCCTACAGGACAAACAGCCATGGATGGGGTTCTACTCTGTCCAGCCCAGGTGGTTCTGGTTCCCCAAGGCCTCCTCATCACCACTGCCTGGCCACGGCAGGGACAATTTTCAAAACATAGTATCTTGGGTGGAGATGGGTAGACAGTTAACTGCACTTCCCACAAAAGCATGAGGGTTTGAGGAGGTCAGAGAATGCCCAAGTTCACATCTCCAGAACCCGGGACACATCTGTAACCCCAGTTTTGTGGGAAGCAGAGATTGGAAAATCACTGGTGCTCTTAAACAGCAAACCCTGGAGTCAGTGAGGGAGCCCACTGCAAGGATCACATGGGGGGTGAGTGGTGGAGGGAGAGCCTGGCCACCTCAGGGAAAACCACAAAGCACAGCATGAGCACACACCACACACACAGAAAATAGAGCTTCTCCACACTTCCCATATCTGACCCCTAGCGTAGGCAGCCAGGAAATGTCTACTCTGAAATGTCCACACCCTATTCCCTGGGATCTATGAACAGGTTGCCTACAAGCACGGGAACTGTACAGATGTCATCATCAGGGGACCACTCAGTCCCAGGAGATTTGCAAGCAGCAGGATTTCTTAGAGGAGCCAGAGGAACAAACTGGAGAGAGGCAGAGACTGGAGGGTATCTAGTGCACGGGCGAGGGTGGAGATGGCAGGTGGAGCATGAGAAGCCCTGTGCCAACTCCCTCCTCCCTGGGCCCCTGGGCACACACAGGCAGCCTCCAGGGAGGAGCCAGGACCTCACTGCTGACGTGGATGGTGAGAACCTGACATGAAACACCACGGTCGCACTCCGAGGTACTGAGCTGGCTGTTTGCAGAAGGACCTAGGGTTCTTCTCAATCCTGAGAAGCTGCTCATGAGGCTGAGACAAACGTGAGGACTCGTTGAAGAGACAGTGTGGACACTGGCAAGAGGCCTGCAGAAGCAGCCATGAAATGATGGTGGGAAGTGGGAGAAAACTCACGTTAGAAGGAAGAGTTTCATAACCAGGAGGCTCCGCATCCAAAGAGCATGCCCAGTTTCCATCGGACAGAATCAAGAGCAGGTTGTCACACATCCTACACCCTTCGGGAGTACCATCTCCTAGGCCCTGTGCCCACTTCCCCTCAGTGTGAGGATGGGTCCCTGCAAGCGCCACACCATGCCTTTGCCTAGATGTGCCTGGTGACCGAGCCAGCTCAGTGTCCCTGGTGAGGTTCACTAAGAACCTTCTCTTGGCTCTGGAAGACCTCGGTGTAATGTGGCAGACATCATCAGCAAACACTGAGACCAGAATGCTGAGAATCACAGCATTCGCCAGAAAAGAAGAGATGGTCACCAACATGCCTCACCAAGACGCGGCCCAGCACCCTCCACGCTCAGGTGGCAGCAGGTAGCAGGAAGGCTGCCCTGTCCCCTGGCCGGGTCTGTGGAGGGCCGGGGGTTATCGGAAATGCTCCGTAAGGCACTACATCAGGCCAAGGGTGTAGGACACACAGGGAACGCAGGGTTGGGAGACTAATTTTGTTTTGTTTTGTTTTGCTTTGCTTTGTTTTGAGACAGGGTCTGGCTATGGAGTCCAGGCTAGCCTTCTTCCTGCCTCAGCCTCCCCAAGTGCTGAGATGATAGACACACACCCACATGCCTGGTTCTAAAGGGATCCTTCTGGCTTTCCGAAACCACCATGGCAATGTGGACTAAGAACACATGTCAGCTTAACCCAACTGCCCCAAAGCAGCCTTTGTTCATGGTGCAGGAGAGGTAAGTAAGCAAGAGAAGCTTCACCAGGCTCTGCATGGAGGCAGGGAGCCAGAGAAGACAAGACAGGCAGGCATGGAGGTTGTAGGACAGGTCCAGACTGCCCTTTGGTGAGTCATACCTTGGTCAGTAGCAGGACACGCTTCTGGAGCCTTCGGGCCAGCGCCTCGTGGACCTCACGCTTCTTCCTCTCCTCCAGCAGCTGTCCGTTGACCTGCCGGACCTCCTCCTGGAGCTGCTGCTGGACCTTCTCCAGCGCCCGGGCACTGTAGGGAAGGCCAGAGGGCAGAGGCATGAGGCCTGGTGTGACCCCCCCCCCAGCTGAGGACATGCCCCCCACTGCGAGCCCCATGGGGACATCCTAAAATAGAGCTGCACGTGTGCCCACCTCGCAGCCATTTCCTCACTCCTGAATAGCTACTTAGCGCCTTTCAGGAGGTTCAGGATTTCAAATAGACACCCAGGGTGATCCCAGAACGCGGCTGGCGGGCGGGGGAGGGAAGCGACTCCACACACAATGGGAAAGATTGTCAGCCAGCAGTGCTGCAGGACGGGACTTCTGAATGAGCTAAATTGCCAGCGCCAGCACTTCCCATGTGAATCACAGGCAGCACAGATGTGCGGCGGTGGTGGCGAGGAGGGGCTGCACGCAGGAAAGAGCACCCTGCAAGGAGAAAGCCCAGCAAGGACAGGCTCAGGCCACATCTTTTTCCTTTTCTTTATTGCCTTCCTCCCTCCTTTTCCTTTTTCCTTCCTTCTTCCCTCCTTGTCTCCCTCCCAGTCCTTTTCAGTCAGGGGCTCAGAGCTACGGCCTCAACCATGCCAGACAAGACCACCACTGAGTTAATTCTTCATTAAATCACCCAGGCTGGCCTTGAACGTGTGATCTTTCCATCTCAGCCTCCTGAGGAGCTGGAATGACAGGCTTGTGCCACCAGGCCCTGCTCCTTTTTCAACAGCCTCTTTCCTGTTGCACCCCTCCAGCCTCTCTCCCTTGGTTACCACAATAGCCTCCTCGATAAACTGTCTCTCCAGACTTCTCAGGCCTCCCTGAAGGCTGCCAACTACTCTTAAACTGACCTTGCCATGCTGGCCAGGTAGCAGAGGACCCTGACACAGTACCGTTGTTCCTGTCAACACCGCCAGCTCCTAACAGTGGCACACCCAGCACAGCTCCTGGGCCAGCTGGTTCAGGACCCAGGGCACAGTGGGAGGTGTCCAGGGATGCCAGCAGCAGCCACCCTCCAGTGTCTCAATGATGTCCCCCATCCAGCCCAGTAGCCCCACAAGTGCACCCATGGAGGGATGAGGCAGAGCAGAAAGGAACAGCTCAGACTACGGGAGGAGCTGCAGCAGGGCTCTCACCCCATCAATCAAGATGGGCGCAGGATGAAGTGGTGGTGGGAACACAAGAGGTTCTATACAAGGTGACATGAGAACAGCGAGGCTGTTCTGGAACCATGAACATTGGGGGCGGGGCCTGCAAGGGACACTGGTGGTCTAGATCATTCCTGGCTTTGATTACACCACCTTAAGTAAACCTTGACTGACCAGGGCGCACACTATGCTTCCGTTGAGGTGGTCTTCACTGCACATCTACTTCTCAACTGCGCCAGTACCAAGTTTTGTGCATTATGACTTTAAACAGCTCGAGTATGACCTGAAAGTGAACATTCATCAAACGCTCTTGAAACTTCAGGAGGGACCTGTCAGGGACAGGCCAGGAATGTTGGAAACCCTGCTCTGGGCCACCCCGCACATCTAACTTGCAGGGTGCTGGCTCTGCATCTCCTGTCAGCCTGGTGCTGACACTTAATCCCAGTGACAGTCAGCCGACCGCCACCTGCACCTCTAGGCGCACCATAACCAAAAATGAAAGGCAAATATTCACAGGAGACAGATGTATT
This sequence comes from Zapus hudsonius, assembly GCA_004024765.1. Taxonomy (NCBI): domain Eukaryota; kingdom Metazoa; phylum Chordata; class Mammalia; order Rodentia; family Dipodidae; genus Zapus; species Zapus hudsonius. Next base: position 2,926 of record PVHP010037907.1, on the reverse strand, counting down.
AAGAGGCTATTTTGAGTTCCAGTTCAATTTAAAACTATTCATAGACCAATTTAATAATCAAGGACTGTGAAATCGACTCTTGAATCATTGAATTCAGGTGGGGAGTTCACAAGCGCTTTAAATCCCTGCTCCAGAGTGGGTAATTCAATTAGAAGAACGTCAGCATCCACCGGGCTGCTTTGAAAGCCAGGCACAAAGGCGAGATATGGCCATGCTGCCTTGCCTTCAGGTGACAGGGCAGACCAGGGACTCGGGCAAACCTTTCAGGGGGGATGACCACCCCAACCCTGCATGCCCACATAACTGCCTGGAGCCCTGCCCACCTGGAAGAGGTGGAGAATGTCCAAGGTCAGGTTATAAGCACTGCATCCCAGGGACTGTGAGAACCAGGCCTCGGCACAGCTGCACCTAGCAGCAGGACCAGACCTAGGCAGGTGCTCTACCACTAAGCCACAGCCCTAGCCCACAGCTCTCACTGTGTGTGTTTACATGTGGAGAGACACGTGTGTGCAGGTGCCAGGAGGAGCAGGGCTCCATGTGCAGCCTGACCTGCCTAAGTGCCTCCAGCTACGAGTGGTGTGGTGTGAAAATTGTTCCTCCCCTCAGTTGCCCAGTCCACGATTCCCTGCCTGGTTGGTAAACTGGATGCATGTGTGTGGTTAGGCTGGGGAGGCAGGCTCTGGCCCACAGGCCCTCCCTCCAAGGTCTCTAACAGTTTGAAGCTTTCGAGCGGTCTTGTCCAGCCCCATTCGGTTGGCTTCCAGGGACTGCAGCTTCTCCCCCAGGGAGGGTCTCTCCATTCAACTCCAGTCTTTCTTCTGAGGAAGAAAAGAGGGAGTTCATAAAAAATTAAACCTCTAGCTCAGCAGCACACTGAACTCTGAGGGCAGCGGCATTTCCGCGGACCTTTGGGACATCAGAGCAAAGCTCTGGGTGCGTGAGGAGAAGCCTGCATGTCCATCGACCGATGCCTTTCTGAGGCAGCATCTACCAGGAGAAAAGAGTCCGAGCCTTTGAGAGGCATCTTAGCTTGTGGCTGGCCGCTGCTGAGCACTTTCATGTGTGCTCCACCAAAAACCCCAGCCTAAGAATATCTGCTTTCAAGGAAAAGGACAGGACGTGAGACATTCCAGAGCGGCAGGAGGCATTTTAACAAACATCTCCAAGAAGCTGGGGCTTTCAGCTCCTTTTTCCTAGACGCTTTCACAGCCTTTATGTGAAACTTTCCCCAGCTCTGGCCAGCACTTGGTACAGACACACCTGTGCCACCAGGCACGCAGGGGCCCCAACGATCTGGCCACCACAGACCAGCTCTGAAAAAGAGTAGATGGTGGAAGACATCTTTAGTAGCCCAGATGGACCAGGGGCTGCCCACACAGTCACAATGGCCCCCAGATGGGCAAGGGGCTGCACACGGTCACTATGGCTCAAGTGCTGCCTGGTGCAGAGACAGAGTTAACGGCCCTCTGGGGCAATGGCCAGGCCCTACTGCAGAGTAGACAAAACCCATAGCTAAGCACTACTGCTGGGGTCTGAAGGCTTATGTTGCCCAAAATGGTAATAACCTAAACCCCAAAGTGATGGTGTTGGGAGAAGAGGCCAGAGCAGTCAGTCCACAGGGAAGGGAGCCTTGTTGACGGGATGTCAGGCCTAAGAGCCCCTGAGGACTGCTTCTTTACTCTCCACCTGAGTGCACATGGAGAAGCTGCTGGCGGCCAAACAGGAGGACCACCCTTGCCAGAGGCACCTCTGCCAGCACCTTGGTCTGCTGGGCTGTGGATCATGAGGAGCCTTTCTGATGACTTCCCAAAGTACTAGTTCAACAGCACATGCCAACGGCAAGCGTGGAAGAAATGCAACCACATGCAGCATTGGTTTTAGTAACTCCTCTCCTGCACGACGAGGCTGTAGGGAAGCACTAACAAAACCGCATTCCAGCTGCTGTGAAATCCCGGAAGTTCTTTATTCTTAGAGAGCCTGTGAGCACAGATCAAACCCTGCCGACACAGATGGTTTCTAACCTTCGGCTTTTTACAGTGACGAAATGCAGAACTCAGTGGCTGAGTCACCTCTGTGAGGCTGCTGTGTCCCACTAGGAGACTGATGCTCGCTGTCCTCAGCCTCTGGGCGCGTGCCTAGAGCAGCTCATGGCACATACGAATGGCAAACACCTCGGGCCAGGCCAAGCTGAGCCACCACCACCAGGTACCTCAGCCTCAGGCATAAAGCCCCCAGTCCCTTCCCCAAGGAAAGCATGCGAGGGTTCGGACTATGTCTGTAGCCAAGGCCTCTGGACGGGCCTACTGAGACACTTCACTTACAGCCCCCAAACTGTGCAGAGCAGAAGCAAGTGAGCCCAGTGTCCAGGAGCGGAAAGAAAATTCCAGAATGTCCAGTAAAGACCCAGAGACAGGATGGGGTCGAGTGATGGCCCCAGAAGTAGATGGGGATGAGGGCCAACTGGTCCTACCAATGAACTGGCCTGGAGTGTGGGCCAGGTCCCACTCCTGGGTCCAGAAGAAAAGAGGGTGGCCGCCAGCATCCAGCAGTCCATGAGCTGTCGCCGAGGGGGATGGCCACGAGGCTGAGATGGTCTGTGGCCAAAGGAGCTTTGAAGGACAGAGATGCCTGGGACAAGGCGATGCTAGAGGGACCAAGTGTGTCAGAACCCAAGGGACAAGGGACGAAAGGAGAGGACAGGAGGAAAGTGACTACGAATCGCACTCAGGGCTGCCCAAGGTCTCCCAATGAGGGGACCACTCGACAGACCCTACTGGCAGCCATATCCCAGATGGCTGGGGCCTAATTTCTGGTAAAAGCATCGGCTGGGCAAATGACGAGGAGACAGGGAGCTAACCGTTCAATGGAAGGCATGGGAACAGCGTGTGCTGGTCTAGCCAGATGGGCGCTCACTGCTTAATCCACC
>PVHP010037906.1:0-17136 GCA_004024765.1 Zapus hudsonius | reverse complement strand
AGTGGGGAATTGGGGATAACAACTCATTGTTTGCCCACTAAATGTTGTAACTCATTATGGACAATAAATTAGAAAAAAAAAAAGAAAAAAAAATAATTTGGCTGTATTATTGTATGTATGTATGTATGTATGTATGTATGTATGTATGTATGTATTGTATGTATTGCAAACAAGTTATGTATCCAAACAGGGAGCAAGTATTTAGATCAATGCCAAGCTCAGACTGTATAAGCAGCTTCCCTGGGCTTGAATCTTCCTTTGGCTTCCATGTTGGGAGCTTCTGTGTCCTCACACAACCCAGCCGACCATTGAGAGATGCCTGCACACTAAATGAGTCCTCTTAGTCACCTCCATGGTAAGGGAACCTTTTTGTCTTGAGCAGGGATATGAGACACTACTCAGAAGTTCAGAGTGTTTATTATTCAAGTGAGCCCTCAGATATAACCGATATAACAGGCTGGGTTTTCAATGTCTTAATGAAAAAGAAATGAAAATTCAGTAAAGCAGAAATTTTATTTTCTAACATTAAATATAATTTTTATGAACCATGCTTTCAGTATTATTTCTAAGAAATATTTGCTTAAGTAAAAGATTATTTTCACTTATGATTCCTCTAGAAGTTTAACAATGAGGGAAAAATTATCTTGAGTTCTTTTTTGTATACATTGCAGGAATATGGGTCCAATTTAATTTTTCTCTTTCTTTGTATTATGTGTGAATGGAAAATGTCCCCCTCACACCCATGTGTTTGAATACTCAATGGTCAGTTGCTGGTGCTGCTCAGGGAAGCTGTGTAACCTTTAGGAGGTGGAGCCTTGAAGGAAGAAGCGTGCCTCTAGTAGGGGTTTGAGATGGGGGAAGCTTAAGGTGTTATGGCCCAGCCCCACTGGCTCTCTTTCTTCCCTGCTGGTGTCTTCTGCTTCCACCACACTTTCCCTGCCATGATGAAACTTCCCCTCGATACTGCAAGCCAAAACAACCCTTTCCTTTCATAAGTTGCTTTTGGTCCCAGGTGGTGGGTGTCATCACAGGGTTCCTGGTCACACTGAAAGTGAGTCAGGCCTAGCCATCGCCTTTGCATTTTTAGATATCAGTAAAAATCAATTTCATAAGTAAGAAATTTACTGCAGACATTCTCAATTTCATCTCTAACCCTGAACTACCAGTCTGGATTTCCCATGAGAAATTAACAGCAGCAACAAAAAAATGTAGAAAAACTGTGCTGGAAATCAAAAGATATTTCTATAAATAATGTGAAAGCTAAGGCACAAAACAAGTCTTTATGATGATTCTTAGAGTCTCCTTGGGTTTATTCTTTTCATTTTCCCCTCCCCTGCTTCACAACTTTAATGAAAGGAAGGGAGTGGTGGAGAGAGAAGAATGCAACTCCCTGGGGCTCTGAAGCGCAGCATCCCCTGGATGCTAAGATACATAAGAAGGTTCTCCGCCTGTTCCAACTGTGCTTGTAAACTTCATAAGCAAGATTAGGTACAGAGAAAACTGGCCCATGGGGAATGGTGCATGGAGTTATGGGAGAAATAGGAAATGGAGTTTATATTGTACTGGATTCACTAAGCAGCAAGGACTTTGTTTTGTGTAATGATTCATATATGACTTTCAAACACACCTTAACAGGAACTGCATTTTTAAACATTTCCTGTATTGGGAATAAACACAGTCTATTTTTGCATTGAATACTGTGAGCATGGGGGCCAGGCGATTTTTAGATATACCGCAATGGAATTAAACATGGGAGCTCTGTTCAGCACATACAAAACTAGGTACTCAAATTGATTTATTTCCAAAATAGCTGGTTGCTCTCAGCAGTGATGCTGATGATGAACTTGGCTAAGGTAGTAAAAAGACCTTGAAATCCACAGACCACTGAAATAGTTCAGGCTCCAGATGATGGAGATGTGCTATTAGAACATGGCTGTGATGGACAGTAGAAAATATTAATTACCAAGGGACATGTGTTGATATGTTGCTCTGGAGATTCTGTCCAGGAGATTACTCATTCTGGGAAAATTCCACACTGGCCATTATCTCTATCGGAGTTAAGCCCTGAAATATGAGTGTGAATTGAGGCAATACCTTCCAGGCTAGGGAAAGAGTATAATTGGAAATATTTACAAGAGGAAATGAAAGTCACATAAACAACGGCTGATGTGTAGTTTGGTTGAAATGTAGACTACATAAAAAGGATTACATTGGAAACAAAACTTTTGAAATTTGGCTGGTATCAAATTAGAGGAAACCTTAAATGCCAAAGCAAAAAAATAGATGTTGCCTTTTAGCCAGGAGAATTTAAATAAAAAATAGAGCAGTGGCAATATAAGAAGCATGCTACAGGTAGATAATTTAAAAAGTAAATTTGACAGGAAGGTTTCAATGAAAGCTCAATAAGTAGTTTTTGACGAAATCCACCTTCTTAACAATATAGAATTTCGGTAAGACAGACAAAAATCTTCTGCTGGTTCCTACAAAACACTTTCCATCTTAGAGTGAAATACAATTCTAGCATTGAGTCTGGTCTTAGACCAGGCTTTCTCTTGGGAAACTGAGAACTCTGGACAGCTCCTAATCCCCTTGGTATTAGGTCTCCTGCTGTAAAGGATTCTAAGTTGTCACTACTGTGTCACTTAATTTCACACCACCCTCCAATGCAGTCCTGATGAATGTGACATCATAGTTATAGCATGAAAGGAAAGAATAATATGTGGTATGAATGTAAATGTAAATACTTCTTCAGTGAAATCCTAGCAAGAGAATCCATTCACACATAACATTTAAGTGGATGCTTCAGAATGATGTTTAAGAAGTCAGAATTGAAGTCTGAGGATTCTAGGGAGAAAAAAGCTTATGGATTGGTATGTACATTGTTAGTGTAAAATGTTTGTGGTGGGAAGATCCTGAACTCTCCAAATAACTGAGCAGTTGACCCTCCAAACTTGATACAAATAATATATGCACTGCTTGTCCTCCTGGAACACACAAATAATGCAAGGGTCTGGGAAGGGGATAGAGGAGACTTCTGGATGTCAGGAGACTACCACTTCTCTTGGCAGTTGTCTGGGACAATTCTTCATACTTTGGGTGAACAGAGAGGGCCAGCACATGAGTAGCTTAGGTCCCTAAAGGAAGGCACTCAAGGCAGTGAGCCCTGCTTTGCTTGAGGTCTTCAGTAAAGGTATTTGCTGATTTTTTTGTTCCTCTGGTGGTGGTGGTGGTGTGTGTTTGTGTGTGTGTGTGTGTGTGTGTGTGTGTGTGTGTGTGTGTGTAGAAGTCCGAATCCTCTGTGTGAAGAACATGGAGTGTCCTCTTCTGCTGCTCTTTGTTTCCCTGAGGCAGAGATCCTTGCTGAACCTGGAGCTCCCCTTTCCAGTTAAAGTGGTTGGCCCCCAGAAATCTTCCTGTCTCTTTCCCCTCAGGACGAAGGTTACAGGTATGTGTGACCATGCCTGGCTTTTTACATGGGTGCTAGGTATCAATGTCATGACTTTATGCTTGTGGGGAAGCACTCTGACCTATTAAGCCATTTCTCAAGCTCAAGAGCTTCACAGAATGAGGCCAAAACATACCACCCCCCCAAAAGGAATTAAATGAAATGTGAGTCTAACTGCCAGCAATTTCATAATGATAAGGAAGAAAAAAATAGAATTTAGGGTGGTCTACATTCATGGGTCCCTTCTCTGGTTTTCATGTGGATCTCTTTAAAGATTCACTCTAAAATTGAGTCTAAAACATCAAAACATCAGAAACATGGCATAGGGAAGAAGGTTCTGGTGAAGTTGGAGACCTATCATCCACCAGTCTCACACAGAGCCTAGGTGGATCCTTTTTTGGAAAGATGACACTACGCAGAGCCAGTTTATCCCATGTGCAGCATTTCCGTTCCTTATTATTATATTTAATAGGCATAATAAGCAGGTCAAGATAACACCACAATTAATAGACATTGGCCCACAAGTGATGTAGTTAGGATGGTTCTTAGTTATGACCATTAAAATTGTTTAACTATTAATACTATTTTACTATTTTTATTAGTACTATAACAGAATACCATAGGCTAGATAGATTTATTAAAAATGGGCTTCACACCAACACTATTGCATTTGGAACTTATGTTTCCAACTGGAGTTAAATTTTGGGGATCATACTCAAAAATAGCAAACTCCAAAAAGGTTGGTAACATGATGGGAACACTTACCAGTTATGATGATTGATGTTCATTGTCAGCTTCACTGGATTAAGAACCACCTGAGACGCATTTCTGGGTGTATCTGTAAGCATGTATCTAGAGAGCTTTAACTGAGCAAAGACCCACCCTGAATGTTGGAGTCACTGCCCCATAGTGAGGGATTCCAGACTGAATATAAAACAAAAGAGCCAAAAGCTAGCTAAGCCCTAACATTCACCTCTCTCCACTTCCTAATGTAGTGTGACCAGCTGCCTCAGGATCCAGCCCTCATAGTTAGAATAGCTACCACATCTACCACTGGCATACCTTCCCCACTATGACAAACAAGAGCCTCAGACTGGAGCCAGAGTAAACCCTTCCATCCTTAACTGACCTTTAGAAAATAATATTTACTTATTTATTTATTTGTAAGCAGAGAGCTAGAGAGAGAGAGAGAGAGAGAGAGAGAGAGAGAGAGAGAGAGAGAGAGAGAGAGAATTGGTCTCTAGCCACTGCAAATAAACTCCAACTCCAGATGCCAGTACTACCTTGTGCATCCGGCTTGGTGTGGGTACTGGGGAATCAAACCTGAGTTGTCAGGCTTTGCAGGCAAGCACCTTACCTGATGGGCCATCTTTCCAGCCCCCTTAACTGACTTACACCAAAGAAGTATGAGCTGTCAAAAAATGAAGTAGTATTTCTAAACTTGAAGTTAATAACATGTTGTTATAGATTAGATAACAAAGAAATAATTAGAGACATCATAGTTGGGTCAAGGGCCCGTGATCACAATGTAACAAAGACAATCTTAAACTATGGGAAGTAGAAAAACCAGCACGAGAAGCATAGAGCAGAAGGAGTCTAAAGTGTGTGCCCAGCACATTCACTAGCAAAAATGAAGGCTCAACAGCACAGTAGCAAAAATAGTGTAGAAACAAAAAGAATTGGCTGAGAGTTTTCAAACCTCATGAGTGGCCAAGCAGGATCAACACAATAAAACTGCACCAGGAAGTATCATCCTGAAACTAATGAAAATAAACAGAGAGGATGAAGCTTAACTGGATCAAATCAGAAGATCAAGATCAATTCAAAGCAGCAGCAAGAAGGCTGTCCTCAGTCAACAAGACCCACAGTGCAATGGAGCTGACAGATGATCTCCAGATACAAAAAGGGACTATTTGATCTTTCCCTTGTATCATACAGAAAGTTAACTAAAACCACACTAATGATGCAAATGCACAACTATAACATTTGTGAAGACATTACAAGAGAACCCACCTAAACATTATTTATTAGACAATACTGTAAGTATAATCCATAAGAGAAACAATTTAGTAAATTTGGTTATAACTTATAAGCTAGGAATGTCTGCTATTTGTGAAACATTATTAAAAGCACAAAAACCCAAGCATACACTGAAAAAAAAATGTTTACCTATCATTTATTGTATAAAGGATGTTGATCCAAAACAAAGAACTCTCAATTCTCAAACACATGAAAACAGCAACCCATTTTTTTATAACTGACATGAACAGGTATATCAGCAAAGAGGAAATAATTGTGGCAGGTGCACATGTGAATAGCTATTAAATAGCAATAGTCATTATGGAAATGCAAATTAAAAACCATAATGATAAGTTACTTCATACCAATTAAATTAGCTAGAATAAAAAAGACAGAAATTTGCTGATATGACTAGGATTAAAGAATGATTTGTGAACTTTTCACTAGTCACTGGTGAGTATTAAAACTGTTAGAACCAGAATGTCTCCACTTTTAGATTCTGACTTCCATTTCATTGTAACCATTTCCCAAGAGTGACCCAAACCACTCATTCCAACTATCGCTTTCCTGGAATGACCCAGACCACTCATCCCTAAAGTGGTTGAGCCCAGAGACAAGGTGAAATACCCTGCAACCACAGAGTTCCAATGTCACCAATACCCTATAAACATCCCCTAGTGTGTAAGGGAAGCGGCTTGGGCATGCCTGGCTTGAGCCCTTAATAAAGCCTGTCTCAGTTGTTGAGATGACTCTTTCCTGCTTTGCTTTTCTAATAAAAACGGCTACCCAAGAAAATAGTTTGGCAGTTTCTTAATTTAAATTTAAACAGTCACGCAATGCTACTCCTGGGTGGAAAAATGAAATTTTCTGTTCAGACAAAGCTTGCACATGAATATTCATAGCAGCTTTATTTGCAATAGTTGAAAAGTAGAAACTATCCAAATGTTTATCTGCAGGTGGATTGGCAAGCAGATAGGATCTCCCTATTTGGGGCTCTTACTCATAAATTACTGACATGTAATAACTCCAAGGCTATATGAAAATGCTACATCGTGTATTATTATTTCACTTGATATCATCATTGAAAAATATTCATATGGAGAACTAATAAGATACAAAGAAAAAATTAGCAGATTCTTACTAAAAACCATATAAACCAGAAGACAACAATGATAATTTAGAGTATTAAAAACTGTCAGCCCAGAATTCTACATGCTTAAAACTGTTCCCCAGAATGAAGAAAAATGAATCTATCCATAAATACAATTGAGGAAATTTATAACTAGCAGACCTACTACTGAAGAAATTAAAGGAAAAATTTCAGGCAGAAAGAATGTAAACTCAGACTAATAAGTAACTACTTACATATACATACAAGATCCTAGAAATTTAAGTTAAAGTTGATTTTCTTACCTTTAGTTAATTCAAAAGAAATCTTCCTGAGAAGGAGGAATGCATTTTGTATCTATTGTACATATCAAATCAACCACATGACAAAAGGTGTAATTAGATGGAGTTTTGAGTATGTAGCTATAAGATTCTTAAATTACACGGGAAGCATTTTAACTTAGGCTCTGATTAAAGACATGGATTATAATAAATTTTAGAAGTCAATTTTTCAAATGAGAATTCACTATAATACAGAAGGTGGAATCATAGAAGGGGTTAGCCACCACAAGGCATATGAACTTAAGTTGCAGCAGCAATTATTTAGCAAGTTTTCTGATCGACAGAACAGGGCAACATGGTCCCCTTTCATCACTTTTATTCAGCATCTCAAACAAAATGGAAGAGGAGTACCATTGGAAAAGAAGAAACAAAACTACATCACTTCACTGATGTAGTATTTGTTTATATAGATCTTGTTTGACTTTTCCGGGACAGACTTGAACAAACATCTATTCACCCCCAAAGTGCACAATAACAGACCAAAGAAAAGATTCCATCTAAGTCTAGTTTGATTAGCCAATGAGTTTATTGGGGTGACTTACAGGCATATGGGAGAAAAGTTACTTACAAAAGCATGGGTGATTCAAGCAGCTGAGTCACAAAACAGCTCCACACACCAGCATGAGGGAGATTCACAAAAGCTGTATTCCTTGAAATTTTCAGCCCTATTTTCAGGAGGCTCCTCCTCTGGAAAGGCTTTCTATCTCCTCCCCAACAATTCCTTATTGTTTATATAATCTCAGGAAAGGATTTTTGAGTCTTATATTGTTCTGAGCTTCTTGAGTCGTGTGCATTTGGCAAGTTCCTTGAGTCTTACAAGTCTCCCTCTTTCCTCAAGGAGGGATTTTTTTTTTAAATTTGGAGGAAATAGCTACCCAATGCACCATTTCTTAAACTAGCCCTTAAATTCATTTCACCCTTCTCCTACAATTTTACCTGAGCCTTGGAGAGGATGACATAGATATGTGAATATTTCCTTCCGTTTTTGGCTTAGCATTGGACCACTACACCAGAGCAAATAGTTATTTATTCTCATTGAGTGGCTAGTCATGTGTAACTGCCATAACCACTGCCCACTGAAACAAAGAAGTTCCTCTTCATGGCAGTTCTGATAGTTGCATAACCCATGGATATAATCATGTTTATGGAAAGGCAACTTGAGAAGCAGATAACATTTATTTAAGAAAACATTATCAATGGCCCCATTGGGACTTAAGATCTACTCATATTTTTGACCTGGCTCATAACAACAAACATGAGCCTCCTCCTATGCAGCAGGCTTTCAATCAATCAATGAATCAATCATCAATCAAGTTGATTGCACCCATACAAGCCACGCCACTAACATATCAGAGGACACATCTTGACTGACATGTTGGTAGTGCAGCTTGCAGGGTTTATGCCAAAGAAGGACTCTTGACCACTCTCTCAAAGCAGACTTCATAGCACCTTCTGGCAATATGAAGGCCAGCCAGCAGGGAAGGAGTTTCTGGTTCAGTACCAGCCTGATTTCTCCATGTCTTGCAGAAAAAATGTGTCGTGTCTACAGCCAAAGGGGATTAAAGTCCAGGTATGTAGACTTCGCAAACAAGTGTCTTAACCACTGAGCAATCTCCCTAGTCCTCTCATCTTTTTATATTCATTTATATGTATTTTGAGCCTGTACTTGTTACTCAATCACTGAACAAAAAGCCATATGCCATGTATGTTTTGAAAGCTTTAACACCTCCTTATTATTTTTATACTAATTATATATAATAAATTGCACTAGATATATGTAATAAACTCATTTTAATGAGGTCCAGGTTTGATGCACAGCCAATAGTAGTGGTGATAACCAGTATTATTTGGGGATAGAAAGTGGGTCCCCCTGACCAACAACTCAGAATGGTAGGTCAAGCCTTGATATTTTAATTTCCACTTATTAGCTGTTTTCTGGACGTGTCTTGTCCATGTGCCCTGCAGAAAGCCTTATATGCTTAAACTCCATAACTGAAGTGGGTATGTTCATAGGCACAGGCTCTTGTAAGGTCTTCTCAGTCAGTTATCATTTGCACCTGAGGCAAACACAAGACTCCCTAGATTTTCATAGCTTCCCCTGTTCTTTGCACCTTGGATAGATTGATTTTACTTTCTTGCTCCTTTAGGTGAACTTGTCTTTCTGATGTTTTTCTAAATCTGTGGAAAACTCAGAGGTTAGCATTATATCACCTATATAATGAAGTCTTAGCTAAAGGTAAGAAGGCTCTCTGAAGGCCCACCAAGCACAAATTGGTTTTGGAATTCAACAACTGAGTGGATACTCAAAAAGTTTGTAAGGTCCAATATGGAATGCAAGGACCTCATCACTTATATCAATTGTTTCATAGAAGGAGCAATGCTATGGACAGTGGAAAAGATAAGAGATACTAACCTTATTTAACTCTCTGTAATCCACAGTCATTTTCCATGAGGTGTCCCACTTCCTCATCTAGAGTGGGGAGGGCTGTTAAAGGGCCCATTATCTGTCTCAATCCACAAAAGGTTCAGTGGAGCCAGCTCACACTGCACAGCCTGATCCAAGGCCCAGGGGTGGATGGGAGGCTTGGGAGGGGTATGGGTGGGGGGCAAGGAATAGAGTCACATTCTACTTACTGCACCAGCCAGATCTCTGGGCTGATGTCATGAATACTTCTCCACTTGCAACACCTGGAAACAGAAAAGGCCTTGGGTAGGTGGCCAATCTCCACCTCCAATATTCCACACCTAGGTTAAGGTTAATCTTCACCTGTGCTACTCTGTCTTCTTCCTTTTATGAAATGTTTAGGATTTAATGTCCCCTAAAGGTCCATTGGCACATTTGGCTATCTGTTTCTCCTTGGCAATGTTGGCTTGACAAAAATCTTACCACATTTGCCTTTAGGTAACCAAAAGAGACCCCTTTGACTTTTTTCCCTTTCTTCATCACTTTTTAATTATGTAGGCACTTTATGAATCCACTCAACTTTCTAAAGCCTCTCCTACCTTGTAAAGATGATGTTTCTCTCTGGGGTTCAGCAAAGCCTTTAAAGCCTCATATAGTCCTGAGGTCCCTGATTAATTAACTTCTTTCTTAGCTCTCATGTGAATACAGTCCTATCAGGCTCCATAAACTGGACTTCAAACATGACTTCTCACATGCTCAATTCCCTCAGAAAAGTCTGTCCCTTTTCTGTTATCTTTCAGTCCCTGATATTCATAATGACACCAGTTGGTGAGATCCAAGTGTTTCTAAATGGCTCATATGAGCCAGTAAAGCAGGACTTATTTCCCTTGTATTGTCTAAGGTTATACAGCCTGTATCTCGAGGGATGAGTATTTATATTTCAGTTTTTCTTCTTCCACATTACTAGGACTGATTCCATTTATTTAGTGGCCTACAGCCTCATAAGACAGGCTACAGGGGGCTCTTTCTTGTTTAAAATATTTCCCAATTTAACCAGTTTAGAGAATTTTCCATGATTATCCTTGTTTCTTATACTGATCCATTATTAAGCCCCTATCTACATGGTAGATTATAGATTTTCCTTTTCTTTGAGTTAATGGTCATATATAATCTGCATCTTCTACCACTTCTACCTTGTTTTCTCCCTTAGGACTATTTAATTATGCCAATAGGTTTCAAATTTTGGACCTCAGGAAAGGCTCCTTAGCACATATCTGGTTTGTATATTCTTACCTTTGTGCCCCACTAACAGTTAAGAAAGGGCATGGTTTCTGTGACCAGATTCCTGACAAGAAGTAAATTTTAAGGGAGAAATGTTTATTTTAGCTTAAAGTTCAAGGTTTCAGTCCATCAGTGAGGGGATGGCATGGCAGCAGGGAAGATGAAGCAAGTAGCCACATTCAATCTCCAGTCAGTATTGCTGTTACTTTCTCATTGCTGAGACAAACACCTGCTAATGGGAGGAAAGGAAGCCCATTTCAGGCTTCCAGATTCCATGGGCAACACCATCAATGGTGGAAGAAGCTGGCTTACTTCCATAGATGCATTTCAGAGAGACAACACCAAACAGCCAGCAAGCACCAACAGCCAGAGCTCAAACTGTTCATTATACACCTTAGGGTTGGGCTACTGGATCCACCCCCTAATGACAACTCCTTTCAGGCTGTTGGAGACTTAATTAGGAAATAACCTTAATCAAATCTCTAAGGCTATGAGGGACATTACATTCACATTCAAGCCACTACAGTAGGGAAACAGAATAGAATGAATGCTGCTGCTCTTCTAACCTCCTTTTTATTCAGGCTGAGACTTCCAGTCCATGGATGGTGCTGGCCATAGTGAGGGTGGGACCTTCCACCTCAATTAGTTCAATCTAGAAACTCCCATAGACTTGTTCAGAGATTAGTCTAAGGTAGGTATTCTAGATCCATTCAAGTTGACAGTATCAAACTTTACAGCCAGTCAACACCACCATCTCATCCTCACTTTTTTCCTCCATTTTTCTTTCCAAATTCAAGTGAATTCAGAGGATAGTATTATAATATTCATTTCTCACTATAATTTCACCCTTACATGAGCAAGATTCTGAGAAAACAACTTAGACTCAGTTAAATATCATTTCACCCACAATGGCCACACCATCTGCTTCAGGGATTGCAATGTAAGGGGCAAGTTACAATGAGAAATGGATTTTTGAATACTTACAGGAGCACGGAGGTAAGGAGCTACCTACGGGCGCAAGGATGTAAGGAGTTACCTACAGGTGTATGGATGACTCAGGCAAATGCATCACAAAAACCACCCAACTTGCAAAGTGCTCCACTGAAAAGTACCCTTTCTTTAGCAATTGTTTACTGCTATGTAACCTGGAAGGTTGGCCTCTTTTGTGAGTCATGTCACTTTCTGAGCTTCCTGAATCTTGTAAGTTTCATTAACTTCCTGAGTCTTATGAGGTCTCTTGTACCTCAGGCAGTGAAGATTTTAACATGAAGGAAATAGCTACATAACAATAGAAAAATCCCATGTTATTTATAAGAGCACTCCAAGAATTAATAAGTATAACTACTAAGGTTATTATTCAAGAACTTTGAAATTTAAAATAGAGCACAATCCTACCCAAAGTAAAATCCTTACACATCTCATCAAATGACAATGAAAATAATTGAATATATAGCCAAATATCTTATTACAAAATTATCCTGCAGCCAGGATGGCTTCTCCAATGAACTCTTACAAGTATTTAAGATACATATAGTTTCAATAACCCTCAAGCTCCTCTAGAGAACAGAATATAAGGAGCACCTTCTCACACATTTTATAAGCTTCACATAATTTTGACAAAATACGTTGAGCAGAACATCAGAATAGAGGAAAGTATAATAGAAACTGTTGTAGTCTGATTCTCTTTGCTGCACAGAAATGAACCAGACCAAAGCTGCTTGTAGACTTTTTTTTTTTTGCCTATAGGCTCTAGGGGAAGCCCCATGATGGCAGGAAAAATGCTGGTATGAGTAAAGGTTGGACATCACCTCCACTTCAGCACTACAAAGTGGCAAGAAGGTGTGCCAAAAGCTGGCAAGGGGAAGCTGGCTTATAACCCCCATAAGCCCACCCAACAATCTACCTCCAACAAGGTTTCAGTTCAAAAACTGCCATCATATGGGATTCAATCATTCAGAACACAATGAGTTTATGGGGGACACCTGAATCAAACCACCACTGAAACAAACAAAAAGAGAGGAAGAAAGTCACCATTTTCACCATAGATATCCAATTTCAGCAGAAATGCAAGAATTCTAAACCTAGTATTAGAATAACTCAGTTGACTTAGCCATGCCACTTACAATCAATGACTGTCAACTTTATTCATGTACTAGCAACAAATACTTATAAAATGAAATTCAATCCCTTGACCATAACACCAAAACTCTTATCTAGCTAGTGACAAATCTAATAAAATATGCATAAGATGTCCTTGTAGAAATCTACAAGAACCTGTTGAAAGATATTAAATTTCTAAATATAGCAACTATCTTTATTGACTATAAAATTCAATACATTAACAACATTAATTCTCCTGCAATGAAAAAAACTCAAAGAATCCCCCCAACAGCTTGCTATGATGGCATATATCTGTAATCTCAACACTGGGGGGATAAGGCAGGACAAGTTTGAGTTCAAGGCCAGGCTGGGCTACTCAGTAAAGCCAAACTGAACAAAACAAAGGAATCTGAATACTCTTCTTTGGTATATATTTCTTTTAAAAAACAAAGCAATATCTAGATGTGGTTCAGCAGGTAAGAATTTTCGATGTTGGAACATGAGAGCCTCAGCAGGCCTGAGCTGCCATGACTTCAGTCCCCAGCACCCAGTAAAATGCAAGGTGAGTTCTGTGATGTGAGGAAACCGCACAACTTGTTAACTTGAGTTAACAAGAAGTTTCTTCTTTTGTTGTTTTAATTTCAGTTTAGTTTTGTTTTCTTTCTTTCCTGGTGTGTGAAGATAGAGAAATGATAGAGACTGTGCCTATGTTTATTGTGACAACCACCTGCAAGAGCGAAGATATGGAGTTATCTCAGGGATGGGACAAGACAATAGATAAAGAAATGTGGCACACACACCACACTGAAGTATTATCCAGCCATAAAGAATAAAGTCCTGTCATTTGCAGCAAAATGTGTGAATCTGAAAGACATGCTAAATGAAATATACTAAACACACAAAGACAAACTATATTTCCTCTGAAATGTTGAAGCTAAAAAAGTAAATCTGAAAGTTGAATAATTATGACAAAAGATTGGGAAGGATTCCCATTGGAAAGAATGGAAAAGGAGAATTTATCTTGATACATCCATGGAATTATCACAATGAACACCACTAATATGTACAATTAGTATGTTAATGAATGAAAAAAAAAGATTAGGCATAACATACACCTATAACCTGTCATAAAGTGAATGACAGGAATAGGAAGGGAAATTTTGGGCTGTCAGATATTTATTTGTACTTTTAAATTTTTTTATTTATTTTCATTTTTTAATTATTTATTTGTTTGTTTTTTTGAGATAGGATCTTGCTCTAGCCCAGGCTGACCTGGAATTCACTATACAGTCTCAGGGTGGCCTCAAACTCACTGCCATCCTCCTACCTCTGCCTCCTAAATTCTGGGACTAAAGTCATGTGCCACCACACCCAGCTTACTTGTACTTTTAAGGAAAGGTCTCACTAAATTGCCAAGCCTAGCCTTGAACTGGCTTTGTATTCCAGGCTGGCCTCAAATATATGACTCTCCTGACCCTTAAGTAACTGGAACTATAGGAGTGTGACATTGAGGCATGTAAGCATAGAGAAAAGCTTAGCAACCTGGGCCACTGCTTGGCTTGGCTTGGGTGGTAATCACACCCTTCTCACTGGCTGTTGGCAATTTGGGAAGTGGAGCCTTGCTGGAGAAGGTGTATTGTTGAGGATGGGCTTAGGTGTATTATCATCCTTTCATTATGCTACAGTTTGACTTACTCTCTTGCTGCTGTTTCCACCTGCTATGGCAGAGGTGAGGTCCAGCCTCTGCCCATGCTATCTTTTCTCTGACATCATGGAGCTTCCCTTCCATACTCTAAGCCAAAATAAATACTTTATTCCTATAAGTTGTTTTGGATGGTGCTTTGTTCCAGCAACGAGAAGGTAACTATAACATGGATTCATATGCAATGAATCAAACTGTTTCTTAGGTGAGCCTAGCTATTCTGCCATCTTATGCCCATGTATATGTGTGCATATATGTGATTAAAATCAGATGCATCATGGGAGGGGACATGCACAGTGGAGAAAGGTTCTATATAACTCAAGTCTGTCAATCAAACTAAACAATTACTTTACCTATTTCCCTTGGCAATCCTTTGGCATTTTATTTTCCTTAAAAAGAAGACCCAGGTAATAACTAAAACCCTTGATTATTCTTCTATTCATGTGACCTGCTGCCCCTCTTGGTTTTGTACTATTGCTTTTTCTCAATAAGTTTTCTTTTTGTGTGTGTGTTTTTGTTTGTTGGTTTGTTTTTGTTTTTTTGAGGTAGGGTCTTGCTTTAGCCCAGGCTGACCTGGAATTCACTATGTAATATCAGGGTGGCCTTGAACTCATGGTGATCCTCCTACCTCTGCCTCCCGAGTGCTGGGATTAAAGGTGTGCACCACCATGCCCAGTGGCTCAATAAATTTTCTTGCTGATTTACTTTTGGTGTGTTTTGATTAGGTGTTGAGAACCTGGAAATACCCAGAAACCAATGGTTATCTACTACACTGGGCTGTTACACAATCATTTTAAAGTCATTGTAGCAGATCAGGCACCTCAGCTGCCAGGCTCTGTGTCATGTGTGAATATTAAGGCATTGATTTGCTTCATCTTCTGCAGCTAGATGTCTTATACTTACAGATGAAGGCAATTCATAACAGATAAAATATTGAATTTATAAAATTAAATTTTTGTGGTTCTTTATTATTCCGGGGAAAAGATGAATTTTCAATAAAATGCATGGCTGACAGCGTCAGTAACATACTAATAATGCAAGTTCATGGTTAGATGATGACACCTTCCCTATTATGTGGCCTTGGGCAAGTCTAACCAGTCAATTTGGTTTTATCATTCTAGAATTAACAACATAGCAGATATCACCTCATGCATTTGAGGTAAAGATAAAATAAGTTAATGTCAGAGAGGTGCCTGGAGCATATGTATATTCCATCTGCCCCTAAAAATATGGAAATGGTTTGGTTTGCTATTGTTTAGTACACAGTAGACACTCATTATAGATCATATAGATATATCAATAACAACTTGTCGCAAATTAACCTCCATGTAAATGTTTGTCTTGATATTAAAACCATAGCAGTAGTATACATGGTATAGTTGAAGTACAATGAAGTCTATTTGTTTCCTTTCCAGTGAAAAGTTTTGTGAGGTTTTTGCCCATAAATGTCATGTGTTTTTGGTAGGACAATTCTTCAGGACTATACTGGCATGTAATGGCCTGCTAAGCATGACATCTACTTTCAGAATAATCAGAAACAATCATTATTTTCACCCTACATCATTTACCAAACCTCTTTATTTTTTACAGTAGTTCTCTGAGGAAGGCTGAGACAGGCTGGGGTGAGTGATACATGACTGTTCCCTGGAGTTCTACAGCACAGCATGGCCTTCAAGGTAGCCCCTTAGATCTTGAGGGGGTGACAAGTGTAAGGCTTAGGCTGAGCCAATCCCAAAATACAAATAATGTGACATGTCTTTGGCTCAATTTTCTGGTTTCCATTATTCAGTCAAACATTGTGAGAACAATTCTTCAGAAAATACTCATCTTGAATGGCTATTTTTTAAATAGAGCAATCCTCTGTGGAACACCCTGCTGGGTACAGGTGGTCTGCTCCATCCTGGCTGAGGCCATAGACCTAGATCACCACCTAGCTTAGCACTTGCAGAAAGGGCCCTTTGTGGCCAGAGTGCGTGGAAAGCGAGGGCAGGAGCTATCAGCCATTGACAAGGGAAAGTGACTCAGGAAAACGTACTGCTTCTCTTGTCCTTTACTCCTTCAGGGGAGAAAGCCCACCTAGAATTCAAGTTTCATGCCTAGTTGACTTTCTCCTAAGCCATTTTAAAGACTACATTTTCTCTTTAACAAAGCATATTTCTTCTTGACTACTGCATAGCAAAGTAAAGCACTTTATGGATGTCTTTAGAAGAGTACATTCAAAGACAGCATTGAGTCTTGCTTCCTGAAGGAATGAGCTGTGCCAGTGCTGTGTAATGCTGGCTTTGGGGCAGGATATCAGCCAGTCTGATTATCTGAAAGCAACCTGCATCCATTACCTTTCCATCAAGGAGAGATGAAGAGAGTTCTCAAGGTCCTCCCCCCTAAGGGTTGATATGAAGTTGGTGGTTACTAGAATGGTGGAGTCATGAAGCACCACACTTTCCCAAGGATTTCTAGACAGTTCATGAATGTAAAATATTCCCCATTGGCTCATGTGTTTGAACATTTGTTCCCCAGCTGATGACACTTTTTGAGAAGGTTGTAGATCCTTTATGAGGGGAAGCCTTGCTGGAGGAATTGTGTCATTGGGGGTAGACCTTAAAATTTTGTTGCCTGACTCTAATCCTTTTCATGTCTGCTTCCAGACTATGCTGCAACATGGTGCTGCTTTAGCTCCTGCCCCCATACCTTCCCATTATGAAATGTTTGTTCAGAACTGTAAGCAAAAAAAAAAAA